>CAUYTI010126913.1:0-19328 GCA_963575145.1 Galago senegalensis | reverse complement strand
CCAACTCCTGGGCTCAAGCGAGTCTCTTGTCTCCGCCTCCCAAGTAGCTGGGACCACAGGGGCCCGCCACAACGCCAGGCTATTTTTTGGTTGCAGCCGTCATTGTTGTTTGGCGGGTTCGGGCTGGGGATTCGAACCCGCCACCTTAGGTGTACGTGGCTGGCGCCTTAGCCGGTTGAGCTATAGGCGCCGAGCCGTGAGCTGAGGTTTTTAAAGTGCATAGAGGAATTTCATCAGGTGTTTTGTCGGCTGGGCTGCTATTGGCTGACCTGTTTATGGTTAGGGACCCTGGAGGGGGGAAGGCTACTTGTTTGTTCCAGACAGTTTGGCTCCTTCTGAGCTAATTGTTCTTGCCTAGAAGTGAGGGAGGGAGCGGGTCTTCTTCTGATACCGATTCCACCTGGGTGACCTTGCCTAGGAGCGGAGTAGGGAGTTTACATTAGCCTTTTCATTCCCAAATGGAGTTACATTAACCTTTTCAGCAGCCCAAAACTGTACATTCACTTCGCATTCTCCTGCCCTTCCCTAGCTCGTCGTGCATGCTTTCCAAAAATCAGGACTTTTTAAAAATGCCACAGAACGTGGGACAAATTGTTAAAAATCAGGACTGTCCCGCCAAAAGTGAGACCTCTGGTCACCTTATTCTTATGACATCATATAAGAGAAAAAGGTTAATGATGGGCTTTTTAGCACAGATGCAAATGTAAGTTAGCGTCTGCTCTGTGGATCTGACAGAGGATGAATAATAGTACACAGCTCTTCTGGCCTTCCCTGGGTTCGGGGGAGATGTGGAGCTGTCTGTTCTCTTGGTTACACTTCATTCTCCACAGCTCCTCAAAGGTGGCTGAGTACCAGAGGTGGCAGGCAGAACCCAGCCCGTGGCCCCGCCCCAGCTTTTTCTCACTATTCCTTCCTAGTACCACAGGGTTCTGGCTCTTCTCATCAGTCTTTCCTTTTGTGGGTCCTTCCTGCCCTGATGAGTTATCTTAAGGGAAGTTTGAAAATTTGTAACTATCCTGGTAACTATGCTGGGCAGCACTAAACTATTTGTCAGATTCAGTGACTGCAGATAACTGATTATCAGTATTTACTAAATAGCATCATATTGGAAGGACCACTTTGGGAAGAACAGATAAAATGGGCATTTTATGCCTGTTAACTGGGCTATTGTAGCAACTGAATAAAAATAGTTAATGAAGTACTACTGTTGTATTCTGGGAGAAAAATTCAACTCAGGTTCAATTGGATGTTTTCGTACTACCTAGATAATGCCATCAGAGGGAAAAAAAATGAATTCTTTTGGACCTGTATAATAAAAAATTAGCATCAAATGCAGCAGCGGTAGTATTTTTGCCATCAATGTTAGTGTTCTTTGTCTGACTTAAATTTATTAGTAGAAAAATTTGGAATACAGATGAAATTATAATTAATTATAGATGAATTTTAGTTAATTACTAAATTAACTTAAAATTTGATTTCTAGGCTCAGTGCCTGTAGCTCAGTGGCTAGGGTGCCAGCCACGTACATTGGAGCTCACGGGTTCAAATCCAGCCCAGGCCTGTCAAATAACAATGGCAACTACAACTAGAAAGTGTTGTAGGTGGGCTCCTGTAGTCCCAGCTACTTGGGAGGCTGAGGCAAGAGAATCTCTTACACCCAAGAGTTTGATGTTGCTGTGAGCAGTGATGCCAGGACAATCTGCTGAGGGCAAGAGCTTGAGACTCTGTCCCACCCCTCCCCCAAAAGCTTGATTTCTAAAGGAAAAGAAAACCCAGGGGCTAAGATTCCATTCTGTAGTTATATCCAGAATATATTGCTTGTTTACCTTAATTTATAAAGAACAAGTTTTTGATTCTTGTTTAGTTTGTTTTTAAGAATGTTCTTTTTTTCCTCTTTTGCTGACTTTTCTCTTCAGAAGAGAACACAGGATATCTGACCCCTCTGTCAGTCTCTCTTACGTGTATTTGGAACATATTGGGCCAAGAGAAAGGTTCTAATGAGCAATGTAGATAATATTTTTCATAACAGAAATTAGAGCTATTTGTAAAGTAGAAGTGCTGGTCCCTACCTTATGGGGAGTGTGTGGGTTTGGACAGGAGTCAGATTGTGGAGTTGTTCATCATGAGTGCACAAAGTAGGCAGGTGTTATTGAACAACTGCTCTGTGTGATCCATGTGTTCTCTTGGTCACACTTCATTCCCCATGGTTCCTCAAAGGGGGCTGAGTACCAGAGGCTGCCTGCAGGACCGTGGCTGAGGCCCCACCCCAGCTTTCCTCATTATTCCTTCCTAGCACCACAGGGTTCTGACTTTTCCCATCTGTGTCTTTCCTTTTGTGGGTCCTTCCTGCCCTGAGATGCTCCCAGCTGAAGGAGCCTGTCTGTCCTCGGGAAGTTTGTTGGCATATTCTGTGCCTCTCAGGTACTTGAATGCTTTCTCTGTAATATTTTTTATATTTGTTTCTCCTCTGCTCAAGGGTAAGTTATTTTAGGATAAGCAAGGTATTTTTCTTTTTCTTTTCTTTTCTTTTTTTTTTTTTTTGAGACAGAGTCTCACTATGTTGCCCTTAATAGAGTGCTATGGCTCCACAGCTCACAGCAACCTCAAACTCTTGGGCTTAGGTGATTCTTTTGCCTCAGCCTCCCAAGTAGCTGGGACTACAGGCACCCACCACAACGCGTCGAGCTATAGTTTGTTATAGCTGTCGTTGTTTAGCTGGCCCAGGCCAGGTTTGAACCTGCCGGTCTCAGGATATATGGCTGTGCTATAGGTGCGAAACCAAGAAGGTATTTTTCTAATTTCTTTGTATTGTCTAGGATACCGTGCGTACAGCAGGTGCTTAGTGGTTTCTGGATAAATTAGAAAATACTTTTTTCATTCTGTAATTAATCCTAATCCTGAATTATCCTTCCCACATTTTTCATAATTGTTTTATAAGATATAAACAAAGAACATTATATGTGTATAATAGTCTTACCCATTAAACTAGATTTTAAATTTTTTTTTTTTTTTTTTTTTTTTGTAGAGACAGGTTCTTGCTGTGTTGCTGAGGCTGGTCTCAAGCTCCTGTTTTCAAGCAGTCTTCCACGTGGCCTCCCAAAGTGCTGGGGTTACAGGCATGAGACACCATACTTAGCCTTGATTTAAACCTTTAGTGAAGATAGTAACGTTTGGCCTTTGTGCACCTACCTTCTGTGGATTAGCAGAGGCATCCTGTCATTTTCACATAGTCAGGGCTCTGTCATACTCTCAGACACATAACTTAGTAATATCTAGCAGGTAGCATGGTATTGAGAATGCATCTATAGACTAGAATCTTTCTCTTCTGCAGTCAGAGTTGAGCAAGTTTTTTTTATTTTTCTAGTAGCATTATCTCCTGTAATACTGTTTTTAACAAACTTTCTTTGTTTTTTTTTCATACAGGCAGTGGTGAAAGACTTCAGGACAAAAATGTTTCATTTAAGGACTTGTGCTGCTAAGTTGAGGCCATTGACGGCTTCCCAGACTGTTAAGACATTTTCACAAAACAGACCACCAGCAGCTAGGACATTTCAACAGATTCGGTGCTATTCTGCACCTGTTGCTGCCGAGCCCTTTTTGAGTGGGACTAGTTCAAACTATGTGGAAGAGATGTACTGTGCTTGGCTGGAAAACCCCAAAAGTGTACATAAGGTAAGGCTCGCAGGGCTGTGGGTCCACCTTATGTTGGTGTGTCAGTTGAAGCCAGCTATCTGCCAGGTAAGTGCAAGCATCCTGAGGAGTTGGCAGGCAGAAAGGCAGCTGGAGCTCCGCACCAACCCACCAAGTCTTCTGCATCAGACCCAGTGTGGCCACAGCAGAAACCACAGTCACCTTGTTTGGTGTCCAGCAATGGACAGAATGCTTGACCCTGCAAGGATGTTAAGGGAGCACACTTGTGACTCTATAGGAGCTACCCAAGAGCTGCTTTGGGATAAAGCTTCTGAAGAAAGAAAGAATGAACGAATGGAACTCAAAAAGCTCCTCTGTCTTAACTCTCCCAAGCAGACACTTTTATATGTGACATGCATTGAAGTCACCTCATGCAATTTCTGTATAAATGGACTTACCTATTTTTCTCCTGTTTCTTATTTCTCTTGTCACCTATAAGGGTGCTTCTGAACACTTTCTCCACACGTTTGATGATATAAGTCATGCCTACTGATGGAATTTCTTCTCTTCGTTTTGGCCAATGAATATTTATAAGTTTTGATAACTATTTCTTAACTTTTAGGGCTGACAGCTAGCCTAATGCAGGAGTTGGGAAGGCAGTATAAGACAGTAAGAAGAGGGTAGATCCCAGAGTTCCTGACTTCCTGTGCCTTATCTATAGGGTTGTTGTAGGAATTAAATGACATAGTACAGGCAGGGTGCATAGCATCTGTGCAGAGCATGCTCTGCTGACATCTTATCCTCATTGTGAATTTGGCCTTTGTCATACTCTTGGATCTTGGGGTCTTATCACCAAAAAGCTTCCATTAGGCCCCTGTGAATAAACTTTACCTATGGGCCCAGCATTTTTTGCTTGTAGTTGTCGTCGTTTGGCAGGCCTGGGCTGGATTCGAACCCGCCAGCTCCAGTGTATGTGGCTGGCACCCTAGCCAGTGAGCTACAAGTGCCAAGCCTGTGTGGACATTTTTTGAGGTAAATGGCACATGACTTCTGTCAGATTTGCAAAGGCATCTGTGACACACACAAGGTTAGAATCCACTCCTTGGAGATAGTTCACTTTATTTGTGCTTTTGTTTTAGAAGACATAATTTAAGTAGCGATAATAAAATTAGACATGCTAGGTGGGGTGCAGTGGCTCATGCCTGTAATCCTAGCCCTGTGGGAGACTGAGGGAGGAGGATCTGTTAAGGCCAAGAGTTCAAGACCATCCTGAGCAGGAGGGAGACCTCCATCTCTGCTTTAAAAAATGGAAAAATGAGCCAGGTGTGGTGGCATATACCTGTAGTCCCAGCTACTCTGGAGGCTGAGGTGAGAGAATTGCTGGAGCCCAGGAATTTGAGTTTGCTATGTGATAGACTGACACTATGGCACTGTGTGCAGGGCAACAGAGTAAGACTTTTTCAAAAAAAAAAAAAAAAAAAGCAACTTGGTTCCATGCCTGTAGCTCAGTGGCTAGGGCACCAGCCACATATACCAGAGCTGGCAGGTTCAAACCCAGCCTGGGCCTGCCAAACAACAATGACAACTACAACCAAAAAAAAATAAATAAATAACTGGGTGTTGTGGTGGGCACCCGTAGTCCCAGCTACTTGGGAGGCTAAGGCAAGAGAATAGCTTAAGCTCAATAGTTTGAGGTTGCTGTGAGCTGTGACACAACAGCAAAGGGCGACATAGTGAGGCTATGTCTCAAAAATAACAAGAAAGCCCCCCCAAAACTCTAGTGGGCCACCCCAACCCAAAACAAACCAACAGAGTCAGTGGGGCAAGGAATAGAGTTTTTAAAGATTAGTAAAATGTAGGTAGCTACTAAAGTTGGGTGATGGGTCTCCTTATGAAGTTGATTTTCTATTCCTCTCTTTACTGTTATGCATGTAGTAGTTGTAGTTGTCACTGTGGTTTGGCAGGCCCAGGCTGGGTTCAAACCCACCAGCCCCTGTGTATGTGGCTGGCATCCTAGTGGCTAAGCTACAGGCACTGAGCCCCCACTGGAGTATTTTAAGGCAAATCTAAACAAAATTAACAGGATAATTCCCTAATAGAACCTAATTCTCAGTCTATAGTCAAGTATTTGCAATTGACTTAAAGTTGCTATTTTATATTTGGTTTTATACTTTTTTAAAAAAATTGACACAGGATCTTCTCTGTTGGCTCTGGCTAGAGTGCCGTGGCTCAGTCATAGTTTAGAGCAACTTCAAATTCCTGGGCTTAAGTGATCCTCTTGCCTCAGCCTCCGAAGTAGCTGGGACTACAGGCATATACTACCACACTTAATAATTTTTCTATTTTTTGGAGAGGCAGGATCTTACTATGTTGCCTAGGCTGGTCCCAAACTCTTAAGCTCAAGCAGTCCTCCCACCTCCCAGACTGCTGAGATTACAGGCATGAGTCACTGCACCCAGCTGGTTTATGTTTTGTAATTAGTTGTTATACCCTTATTTTTAAAGAAAACTTATTTTTTAAATGTTTAATTGTGCGAATTACATTTGTGATGAAGCACTTGAGCAAATTAGAGCTTAAAGTCCCTTTTTTACCCCAAGTTTACTCCCCAGAGCAATATCCAGTTAACAGGCTGGCTTGGGGTCTGCCTCTGCACTAGTCTGGTCTGTCCCTCTTTATTTTTGTTCCTAACTTTGGTGTTCTAGACTTCTGTCACAATTGTGGTCTGTTTGTGCTCCTCTCTAACCCCTCTTATCTTTGGCAGTGGTGGTCTATACAGCTAGCATGTGAAACCCTCCTCAGTTGAAGCATAGCATGTTGGGATCATGTCGAATGGTAACATTTTAACATAGGCGTATGTCTTAAAAACATATTCATAACTAAATTATCCTTGTTAATGTTTAAGATAAACAGGTAATGAGAATTGCTTCTGTCAGTCTGGATGTTGGTCTCAATATTTTTTGGTAGGGAAAAGTGCCCAACCACAGCTATAGTATGGTATCTAGTTCCTCATGCATCCACCAGGGTTCTGTCTATGCTGAGGAAGGTCCAGGGTTTGGTCCTATGGGCAGGGCATCCAAGGAACTGGGACCCATTCACTTGGTGCCTCCTGCACTGCCTCAGGGTGGTCATCATTGCTCCTGCTTTCCTTCTGGGCCTATCAGAGATTGCTCTGGACCTCCGGGCTTCCTCCTCCCCACTTCTGCTTGCTCTATGCCTTCTTGTTTGACCTCTGCCCTCTTCCTAAAGCCTGCCATTCTTGTTAACTGATATTCATTTCTTGTTCTTTGATTCTTCTCGTGCCTTTCACACATCAGCTCTTGGGGGTACACACATGGCTGCTGTGAGGAGGGAAGGCCTCTGTGGATTCAGGGCACAGGTGCAGGCTATAGGCCTCACCACTGAGTCTGACCTCACTACCCTTCTGCCTGGATCATTCTGCTGCTTCTCCAGTTTCATGAAACACATGCCAGTATCTTCTTTGAGTGAACCAAGTGGAGGAAAAGCTCAGGCATACACATTGTCCCATTATGGGGTGACCTGGACCTTTTCACTCTGTGGTGCTAAAACTGCTGTGGCTGCACCTTGAAAGATGGAATCATGGTATGTTGGTTCTGTCCTGGCCTGGGGCTCCTCCTGTGGCAGGAGCCCTGCTCCAAGTTACACTCCCCGCCATTGTGTACTGAGTGCAGCACGGGGGCTTCTCACAGGGACATGTGTGGAGAGCTGATGTGCTCATGCGACAAGGAACAGTCGTGTTCAAAACTAGAGACCTTGGGCGGTGCCTGTGGCTCAGTGAGTAGGGCGTCAGCCCCATATATCGAGGGTGGCAGGTTCAAACCTGGCCCTGGCCAAACTGCAACAAAAAATAGCTGGGCATTGTGGCAGGCACTTGTAGTCACAGCTACTCAGGAGGCTGAGGCAAGAGAATCATCTAAGCCCAGGAGTTGGAGGTTGCTGTGAGCTGTGATACCATGGCACTCTACCGAGGACAATAAAGTGAGGAAAAAAAAAATAAACTAGAGACCTCTTCCGGTGCTGCTCAAGTGATCTATTTCCTAGAGGAATTCACAAGGCAAAATTTTAGGTAATGACAGTTTGGTGTTTGAAATACATTTTGAGTATTTTATTCTTTTTATGCAGTTGATTTGTGAATGACTTACCAAGAAACACATACAGTTATCCCTAGGAGATTGGTTCCAGGACACCCCTTGGATATTCAAATCCTCGGATGCCCAAGTCCCTTATATAAAATGGAGTAGTGTAATACCTAATACAATGTAAATGCTTTGTAAATAGTTACTATAGTGTATTGTTTAATGAGAAAAAAGTCATTTACTATATTTTAGTACAAATGATTTCTTTTCATATATTTTTAGTCTATGGTTAGATCACAGATATGGAAGCCATGGATAAGGAGGACTGACAGTATACATAAAGTGCACAGTCTACTTAAATAGGGTCTCAGTGATCCGAGCTTTGAAGTTACCCTTCCATGATCTTCAGCTTCCTGTACTAGGAACAAATCTCAGCAATTGTGGCTGTTTTTGGCCAGCTAAACCAGCTGATCCTATCTTTCCCAACTTCAGCACTGTATTCTACTCTTTAGGGCTTTGCATTTATGGTTTAATTGGGGAAATAAAATTAACTCCTTTGAAAACAACAGGAAATGTGAAGCAGTGCCTTCACTGGTATGGCATTTTGCAGTTCTTGACAGCTTTGTGTGAGAGAAAAAGCAGCACTGCCCTGTCACTTGACAGGATGAATAGATAAGCTAAATGCCAGTTAAAATGTGAAGGGAAGTGAGTTATGCTAAGCTGTGATACCCTTCACAGGGTCTGGCCAGGGCAGGTGTCTGGTCTCAGGGAAGAGCTGAGAAGACAGTGAGGGCCCCTCGGGGCTCATAGTGCTCAGTAGGGTGATTGTGGGGTTTGGGGCCAGAAACCAGCAAGAAAAGACCAAAACTTTGGGTTGTGAAGTCAATGAAGAGCTTCCAAGATCAAACCAAAGGTTGTTCATTTATTTTGTTATATGCTGTGGGAGTGTGGACACCTCTTAACAGGTAGAAGGAGGGCAAGTTTGGGAAGGCAGTTAAGGTGTCAGGGTACCAAGAGCAGGAGAGACTGAGGCAGGATGGCAGGCACTTGAGCTAACTTGAAGCTTGTGGGAAAACAGAGGCCTACTCTAAATGAGGCTGGGGCATCTTTTAGAACATGGGGGTTTTTTTGTTTGTTTGTTTTGGACATTCTCTCTATTGCCCAGGCTGGAGTGCTATGGCATTAGCTTAGCTTACAACAACTTCAAACTCCTGGGTTCAAGTGAAGTGATCCTCCTGCCTCAGTCTCCCAAGTAGCTGGGACTATAGGTGCCTGCCACAATGCCCAGCTAATTTTTCTATATTTAATAGAGATGGGGTCTCACTCTTGGGTAGGTTGATATTCTAAGCTCAGGGATCCTCTTCCCTAGGCCTCCCAGAGTACTAAGATTATAGGTGTGAGCCACCACGCCAGGCCCAGAGCATGATGTTTTTGATTATCTCCTTTTTCTCTTTTTTTTTTTTTTTTTTTGAGATAGGGTCTCACTGTGTCACTCTGGGGTTGAGTGCCGTAGCATCATTATAGCTCACAGCAATCTCAAACTCAAGCTATCCTGCTGTCTCAGCTCCCAAAGTAGCTGGGACTATAGGTGCCCAACACAATCCTTAGATAGTTTTTCTTTCTTTCTTCTTCTTCTTCTTCTTCTTTTTTTTTTTTGTAAGTAGACTGCTTTCTTGCTCAGGCTAGTTTTGAACTCCTGAGTTCTAGTCCTCCAGTCTCCGCTTCCCAGAATGTGCGGATTATAGGCTTGAGCCACTATCCCTTTATATTGTACTCTAAGCAAAAATAATTTAATGTTCAGCAATTTAAAGGGACAGAGATATCAAAAACACCTTCATGGGAAAATAGACACCAAGCATGAAAAAGCAGAGAGAATTGTTCTAGCGAGTTCCATCTTAGAGCACAGATAGTCACAAGTGCTTGCCCCAGGGCTGTCTCTTTTTCCTTTGAGGAAATGAAAGAACTACACTACACTTTGTAAATCAGAGGAGAGGGGTGGCTCAGCCTTCTTAACACTGTCAGGCTGTGTGGCTGTGTGGAGGCTACTAAAGATTTAGTGCCACTTTTGTAAATGACTAAAGTAATCACCAGAGGCTAGGGCATTGACCACATACACCTGGGCTGGTGGGTTCGAACTCAGCCCAGGCCTGCCAGAACAACAATGACAACTACAACAAAAAAATAGCCGGGCATTGTGGCAGGTGCCTGTAGTCCCAGCTACTTGGGAGGCTGAGGCAAGAGAATCACTTAAGCCCAAGAGTCTGAGGTTGCTGTGAACTGTGACACCACGGCATTCTACCAAGGGCAACATAGTGAGACTCTGTCTCAAAAAAAAAAAAAAAAATCACATTGTAAAAACCTTGTAGCAGCTGCTTTGCATAGCTGGGCTAAGGTCGCCCTAAGTAGGGCTGCCCAGGGACATACTGCCTTGAAAGACAGAGGGGAGTGATACTTGGTCCTAGGTGAAGCCTCAGCTAGATTACTGCAGGTAACAGATGATCGCCGTTGTCTTCCCCACCTCCCTAGCTAGTTGTGATTCTGACAGCTGATGAGACTTGCCATTATATGCAGACCTGGCAGAGTGCTAAGTGCTTTCGATTTCTTGCATGCTCTCTCTTTTTTCTTTTGTTAGAGAGGTCTCACTGTGTTGCCCAGATTGATCTCAAACTCTCAGGCTCAAGTTATCCTCCTGGCATGGCTGCTCAGTGTGCTGGGATTACAGGCATGCGCCACCACATCTAGCATTTCTTCCTTTTTTTTTTTTTGAGATAGTTTCACTCTATTGCCCAGGAAGAATGCAATGGTGTGATCATAGCTCACTGCAACCTCACACTCCTAGGCTTAAGTGATCCTCCTGCCTCAGCCTCCCAAGTAGTTGGGACTAATCACACATCATTGCACCTGGCTAAGGTGCTCTCATTTTCTGAAGAATATCAAAAAGAGTGCATGGGAGAGTGGTCACAGATGTCTTGGATGTAATCTTTTTTTGTTGAGACGATCTTACTATGTCACCCTTGGTAGAGTGGTGTGGTGTCACAGCTCACAGCAACCTCCAACTCTTGGGCTTAAGTGATTCTCTTGCCTCATCCTCCCAGGTAGCTAGGACAACAGGTGCCCATCACAACAGCTGGCTATTTTTTGTTGCAGTTGTCATTGTTGTTTAGCTGGCCCGGGCTGGGTTTGAACCTGCCCAGCCTTGGTGTATGTGGCTGGTGCCACAGGTGCTGAGCCTTGAATTCTGTCTGGTTACTGTGAACATTTGTATAACATACCCCCACAAAACTTGGCAACTTAAAACAGTACCGTGTAGCATTTCTCGTGATTCTGGGAGATGGCTGGGGTTCTCCTGCTGGCTCCTGCAGTGGGCTCCCATGCAGCTGACGCTTGGACCAGGTTGAAGACCATGGAGTCCTCTAGCAGTTGATGCTTGCTGGGCCCTGTCATTCTCCAGTAGGCCAGAGTAATTCCCGTACAAGGTCTTAGGATGTCTCCAGACAGGAAAAAGAAAGGGTGTGGGGCCTTTGAGACCTAAGCCCCAACCACATGTGGCCACTGGATGACCCCTCCATAGGCCTTTCCATGATGATCTGATAGAGGGGCCACCTTTGGACCCGTATAGAGTCCCAACAAATATTCTGATATCAGCAGATTCCATGAAGCAGCTTTGCTGATCTTAGACTTTTTTTTTTATCACCCTCAGAGTGCTGTGGCATCACAGCTCACAGCAACCTCAAACTTTGGGCTTAAGCAATTCTCTTGCCTCAGCCTTCCAAGTAGCTGAGGTGAGTATATGGTGACTAAAGCATTGCTGCCTTCGTATGGTTTCTTACTGAGGAATATCTGAATAGAGCCTCATTCTTAACTGGCCTTGGTATAAATAGTTTGTAGTACAGGTCAGCAGGTCTAGATCTCAGTGTACCATTGTGTTTTTGCTTTATGGCAGAATAGTGGTGGGCAGTGCTCTGGGCTGGGTGTGGTCTGAGTGAGGCCAGCGTGGATAGAAAGTCCAAAGTCCTGGACAAGGGAAAGCCTTCCCTGGGCATGGTTCAGAAAGCCTGTGTGGATGGAGGGTCCAGGGTCCAGCTCTGCTATCCTGTGCTCTCTCTTGGGAGACTTTTGCTTAGCCTGACAGCAGGAATTATTTGCTGAAAGCTGTAGAGGTGGAGCTCTTCAGGTTTCCCCCATGTGAAATATCCTGTTACATTTGGGTTTGAAATCTTGTCCCTAGGGGATTTTCAGAAAAGGATCAGACCCACAAGTTAGGACAGTTTTGTGAATAGCATTAGAAGAGGTTGTAGAGGCTGTGCAGGCTGCCAACCTGCCTTGTGGACAGGAAAGGAACCAGGCTCGGCTATACACCATGGCAGGAATGGGGAGATCTGCCCCTAGAGCAGTGCCAGTCACCCTTAGGGCAGGATGGCCACAGGGTATCCAGTGTGGTCAGGGGAGTGGCTGCCTTTTCATTGGTTTGGCTGTGATGTTAGAATGAGCCCAAAGGAGGGCCATGTATTGGTGTTCCTTAGTATCAGAACTAAATAAGGAAGTACACATGGGTAGTGCTGGGCAAAGTCACTAACTTATCAGCTGTGTGGCCTTTGAGCCTGGGTGTGGCTCCATGTAGTCTGGTGACCAGAGCCAGCCTTGCCTGCTCCCTGGATTATTGTGTGATGTATAAGTCCTTAGTAAGCACCTAACAGAAACTGGGTGGGGGGGCACCCTAACGAGGTGACCAAGAGTGGCTGGGTTTGTTCCCTGGCTGAAGTAGAATTGGGAGGGCAGTTACAGAAATGACATCTACAGGGGGGCTGTGGATGGGAAGAACTGGTCCAGTCACTCCAGAAACATCCATAGTCACATAGTTTGGGAGCTAGAATAAGTTCTGATAACCTGAGGCAGAGGAGTTTTTTGTTTGTTAGGACTTTTTTTGTTTGTTTGGGGTAGGGGGTGTGGTTTAGATAGGGTCTTGCTGTACTTCCCAGGTTGGAGTGCAGTGGCATCATCGAGCTCACTGCAAACTCAGACTCCTGGGCACAAGTGCTTCTCCCACCACAGCCTTTCTATAGCTGGGACTACAAGAGCCCACCACTGCATCCAGCTAATTTTTAATTTTTTTGTGGAGACAGTCTCACTGTATTGTTCAGGCTGGTCTTGAACTTCTGGCCTCCAGCAGTCATCCACCTTGGCCTCTCAGAGTACTGAGATTACAGGCTGATAGCCAACTTCCGATGCCCTCCTCATGTTCCTCAACTTCTTGAAGAAATGAGAGTATATGTGCAAGTGCTTTATAAATTGTGAAAAGCTGGGCAGAATCTTATTAAGAGTCTGTTCTTAGCCTTGCTACCTGTGGCTCAAGTGGCTAAGGTGCCAGCCACATACACCTAAGGTGGCAGGTTCAAATCTAGCCCAGGCCCGCCAAAACAACAATGATGGCTGCAACCAAAAAGTAGCCAGGCGCTGTGGTGGGCGCCTGTGGTCCCAGCTACTTGGGAGGTGGAGGCAGGAGACTCACTTGAGCCCAGGAGTTGGAGGTTGCTTTTAGCTATAATACCATGGCACTCTACCCCGGGGGATAGCTTGAGGCTCTGTCTTAAAAAAAAAAAAAACTATATGCATATGTATGAAGGCTGTTGGGAAGTTGGTTATGCACTTAGAAAAGACATAATGTTGCTTCTGTCTTATGTTGGGTTTCTCAGTAACAGAACCTGAGATGAGGATTAGTGAGAAGGTGACTTGTTACCACGTGCTCCCTGTAAGACACGATAGGACCAGTGGAGGGAGACGGGCAAGGGCAGGGAATCGCAAGGCCCTGGAGGGTCTTTGGCTCCATCCTGGAGAAAGCTGTAGAGGCGGCATGATCAGAGGGGTGCAGGCCGCCTGTCTCCTGCAAGGGTGGGCTGAGGCTGCTCCTGACAGAGTCTTAGCACATGGGGAGACAGCAGTGCTGATGGCCTCTGCTGCAATCTCTGCCTCACATCATAAGCAAAAATAAATTTTAAATAAATGAGGGCTTTAAGTGTGAAAAGGAACACTTTAAAAAGTAACACTATAAAATTATGAGGGAATTAAGCCAGGCACACTGGGTCACGCCTATAATCCTAGCACAGTGGGAGGCTGAGATGGGTAGATGGTTTGAGCTCTGTTAGAGACCAGCCTGAGCAAGAGTGGGGCCTGTCTCTTCTAAGAAAAAAAACACGTAGCTGGGCATTGTGTCAGGTGCCTGTAGTGCCAGCTACTTGGCAAGTTGAGGTAGGAGGATCACTTGAGCTTAAGAGTTTGAGGCTGAGCTCTCAAACTATACCCAGAGTGGCAGAGTCAGAGTCTGTCTCAAAAAAAAATTATAAGACGGAATTTTAAAAAATCATGTGGGTTTTTTTTTAAAGCATAGATCACTATGGAAAGAAAATTTAGTAAAAAAGTAATGTTATTGACATAATAAGAGAAAGAAGAATTTAAATGACCGATGAAAATATGCTCATTTCCACCAGTAAAAATGCAAATTAGAATAACAATGAGAGATCATTTTTAATCTATAGTATTGGGGACAATACTTTTAATGAAGTATGCTCACTGATGGCGAGTTTATGAGGAAATGATGGCTCTTACACAGCCTTGTTGGGAGTGTATGTTGGTACAAACTTTTTTGAAGCAATTTTGCAACATTACTCACAGCAAACCAAAGTGACCCTTCCTTCACTGCCAAAACTCCGTGAGCAGCACTGTTTGCTGGGTATCCAGAAAGGAGGGGTCTCATTTTTAGTCGGTGGGAGGGCAAAGCTTTCTTGGGTGACGTTGGCACACAGAAATGCCATCAGCACGGTGCCCGTGTTTGTCACAGCCTGTGAGGCATGGATAGTGTGCAGGTTCACATCTGCCAGGGGTGGGACCTACGTTGTTGTCTTCAACCTGCTCTTCAGAATCTGGTCTTGATCAACTTTGGAAACCACTACCTGCGCGTGGCTTCCAAAGACCGATTGTGGTCATATTGGCAGCCAGCTCTCGGGAGAACAATCCCTGATGTGAAGTATTTTTTATGTCTGTGATGTAAATACTGCTACCGTGGCTGATTCTGCCCCCCATCACCCAGCGTGGAGTTGGAAGGGAGGCACACCAGTGGTTCTTGCTCAGGCACACCTCTGAGGATGTCTCAGGACTCCCTTTAATGTAGAAATTCCTTTTTAGGTTCCCAGCCCAACTTGTGAGGTATGAGGAAAGGAGACATTGTGGAAACTTAACCCATAACAGCTGGTCAGTAGCCAAAGGAGACAGGAGAAGAGCCAGTTATGGGGACGTCCAGATTGAGGCACAGCACGTGGGATGTGGGGTCTGCCTCTCCAAGACCATTCTGCAAACTTGAAGATGAAGCTCTGATTCCTGGTATGAGCAATTCTCCCCAAGGAAGAGGAGCTGTCATCCCCCTTACTGTCTATCCTGCAGTGACAAGAGCAGAAAGGGGGAACCCAGCTTCAGTGACCCTCTGGGAAGTAATGGCTGTGGAGCTCACACTACCCATCACACATCTGTGGTCATGTCCACGTCCTCCTGGCAGCTCTGTGAAGCGGCATTAGACCACTGAGCTGGAGGAAGCTGAGTGAATGGCCCCAGCTAGTAGAACGGGTGATATTCCAGGATAATCTACCATGTTTCTCCAAAAATAAGACCTACCCAAAAAATAAGCCCTAGCAGGATTTCTATGCATTTTTCTTTTGTTTGTTTGTTTTGTTTTGTTTTGAGACAGAGCCTCAAGCTGTCCCCCTGGGTAGAGTGCCGTGGCATCACAGCTCACAGGAACCTCCAACCCCTGGGCTCAAGCGAGTCTCCTGCCTCCGCCTCCAAGTAGCTGGGACTACAAGCGCCTGCTACAACGCCTGGCTATTTTTTGGTTGCAGCCATCATTGTTGTTTGGTGGGCCTGGGCTGGATTTGAACCCACCACCTTAGGTGTATGTGGCTGGCGCCTTAGCCACTTAAGCCATAGGTGCCAAGCCTATGCATTTGTTAAATATAAGCCCTACCCCAATAATAAGACCTAGTGATGGGTGTGGCTATGCAGCGTATCCGGATAGCCACACCATGCATTTCAGCACAGAGTGGTAAGGAAGACTAGAATACCTTTTGTCTGCCACAGTTCCTTTCTCTGAACCTGTTTGCTTTTGCGCATGTGCGTGTATAGTAACCCCGGTGGCTGGCATCCTATTGTGCACGTGCGAACGGCTAGGGGAAATGAGTTCACGCATCACTAGCACCAGCCCCACCAACAAGGTCAGCTCACCCTATCAGGTTCCAGAAGAAGATGACTTAACTGTATTTGAATAAATATAGATTGTTGTATTATACTTAATAAAAATAAGACATCCCCTGAAAATAAGCCCTAGTGTGTCTTCTTGAAAAAAAAAGAAATATAAAATAGTGTCTTATTTTCAGGGAAACACAGTAGCACAAGGCCTGTTCACAAAGGTCACAAAAAGGAGCGGGTGCAGGGAGACAGCCTGGATGCTGTTGACACGAGGGCTGGGACCAGCAGGATAAACAGGGGAGGGCAGGGAGCAGTTACCAGGATGTGGAAAGCCAGAGCTGTGTGGACAAGGGCACGTGTCAACGAGACACAGCCAGCTTGCAGTGACCCTGATCTCATTCTCTTCCTCCCTCTGACCTGGGTGCTCCCTTGGCTAAGCCCAAACAAAAGTGAGAGTACCAGAGAGACCAGGCCAGCCTCTGCAGGCAGAGAGGGAGATGGGGGTGTGGAGAAGGAGTCAGGAGTGGACACACAGCCTTATGGAAAGAGCTTTGGGATGGGGCCCTACCTTGACACTATCTTTGTGACCTTGGACAAGATTCTTCTCTGCAGTTCTGTTTCCCTGTATGTGACAAGAATAAATAGGACAAGATGCTTTCTAAGAATATTTTCCTATATAACATGCTATGATCATCTTGATGCTTCCTTAGTATTGCTTGGCTACTGCTTTTTCTGCTTCTTGAGAGTGAATTTGACTGCAATTAATAGACAACACAAGTAACAGTAGCTTAAAGAAGATAGGGAGGTATGTGTCTCTTATGTAAGAAAAGTCCAGTAGAGGGTGGTGCCTATTGGATTTGGCAGCTGGTCAGAGACCCAGCCTCCCCTCCCTTACAGCCCCACCTGGCATGGGCTTGTTGCCCTCTGTGGTCAGAGGACGGCTATTGGATCCACAGCCATCAGGCCCATATTCCAGAAAGAAGGAAGGGGATTTCCTACAAGTCTCATCCGAGATCTTCCATTTAATCTCCCTTGCAAGAATTGTGTCATAGGACCATACATCATTGCAGAGTGGCTGGGAAGTTGAGCTTTCAACAGGCCACATTGGTTTCTTAGATTAAATCTGGGTTTGGTTAATGAGGAAGGAAGGAAGAATGATTCTTGAGTTGGTCTTCTAACATTTTTTAAAAGAACTGACTTGGTCTTTCTCAATCACTGTCACAAGACACTAGCCTAGAGGAGGAGACGATGGTCAACAATATCCCAGAAAGAGAAAAAGACTCCATGTCCAGGACTTGGTTCATTCCCCAACAGGGGCCAGTGTGACCTGGTGACCATGTTACAGTCAAGCGTCTAGGAGAAGCTACTGGCTCCTCTTGGGGCCTGGGTTCCAGCTGGCACCCTGCCTGCCGAGCAGTTTCCATCCTGCCACTCTGCCCCACAGCGGATCCATCAGGCTGGAACTCCAAATATCTCCACCCCTCCCTCTTTAGGACAACAAGCCTTTGGAGACTACTTGAATGAAACTGTTTCATTTTCAAATTCTAAAGCATTTGATTTGTCAATTTTAAAAATGACCTGCAAAAGGAGCAGTTTCACAAAGCGAAGGGATCTCTTCTCCAGGCTTCAGTTCAATATATTTCCCTCTGGCCCAGACATGACAAAAGCTGGTGGGTGGAGACTGAGCAGGTTCAGAGAATGCAGCCAGAGCTCTTCCCAGAAGCGGTTAGAGCCAAACCTCAGGGGAAAATTGATCTGATGCAATTTTTAACTAATTGATGAATTGCTGTTGAAAGTCCATTCATTAAAACACACTCAGCACTGATGGAGCCATAAGATTGTCAGAGCCCAGCGGAGGCCAGGATGCTGCCCCCAGAGGGACTGGGCAGCTGTGGCGTGCAGGCAGGACCCAGCCCAGGCGCTTTCCCAAGGACAGTGGGAACAGGCAGGCTTGGGGGCAAAGACACCTGCAGTCTGACTCCCATTCCACTTGGGTAAGGGTATTAAATATCTCTGAAGGCCTTTTCTACAAATGGAGAGGATAATGCCCTCTACAGGATTAGTAACCTAATGTATAGAAATTGCTGCTGCAAAGGGGATTTATTAAAGTCCACTTGTCATGATTAAATCTTGGGGCTTGAGTTGGGAAGGAAAAAGCAGGGTCAGGGCATTTCTGAGAGGTCTTCCTTATGTGCTGTTACTAAGTTTCCCTCCTGGCTCCACTCCTGTGGCTCAAGTGGCTAAGGCGCCAGCCACATACACCTAAGGTGGTGGGTTTGAATCCAGCCCGGGCCCGCCAGACAACAATGACAACTGGAACCAAAAAATAGCCAGGCGTTGTGGCAGGCACCTGTGGTCCCAGCTACTTGGGAGGCAGAGGCAGGAGACTGGCTTGAGCCCAGAAGTTGGAGGTTTCTGTGAGCTGTGATACGGCAGCACTCTACCCAGGGGGACAGCTTGAGGCTCTGTCTGCCAAAAAAAAAAAGTTTCCCTCTTCTTGGGAAGGAGAAGCCAAATTCGTATTGGCGCATTTGGGATCCTGATGCTGCCATGAAAATGACATCCCTGTTCTGGTCTGTAAAACTTCGCTAAACGGATGCTTTATGCTACTAACCTTGTATCCCTAATGGGGGACGTAGTTGAGCTAGTCAGTCATTAGATGCTCTGTACTCTGATTAGGTTTTAGGGACAAGGAGAGGGTTAGAGGGAAACCCTTCCTCCTATCATCTTCTCCCCAACCTTGGGGAGCTGGAGCTGTTGGGGCTGTCTACGAGGGCCATCTCCGTCTGAAAGCTCTGCCCTGGACCTGTCATGGCTGGCCCATCCCCAGTCTCTGCTCAGACAGGAAACCTCACTGTTCCCTTCACCAATTCTGTCTGTCCCCAGACTTGAAGTTGTGCTTTTGGTGAGCCAGAGAGAATGAGGGGACAGGGATCACTCATCTCCTTTCCTGGTGAGTGTAATGTGGGTAATTAGACAGGCAGGAGGTAAAACAGGGCACTGGGAAGTGTCGGGGTGGTGTGTATGTGTTGGGGAGTGTTGAGGGTTGTGTATGTGTGGGGGAGGTGTCAGGGTGGTGTGTGTGCGTGTGTGTGTGTTGGAGAGGTATCAGGGTGGTGTGTATGTGTGCGTTGGAGGGGTGTCGGGGTGGTATGTGTGGTGAGTATGTGTTGGGGAGGTATCAGGGTGGTGTGTGGTGTGTGTGTTGGGGAGGTGTCAGGGCTGGTATATGTGGTGTGTGTGTGTTGGGGGGAGGTGCCAGGGTAGTGTGTGCGCGCGTGTGTGTGTTGGGGATGTATCAGGTGTGGTGTCTGTGTTTGAGTTGGGGAGGTGTCGGGGTGGTGTGTGTGGTGAGTGTGTGTTGGGGAGGTAT
>CAUYTI010126911.1:0-19627 GCA_963575145.1 Galago senegalensis | reverse complement strand
TCTGCAGCAACTAATTTTAGGTCTGTTTGGGTGTTTGCTGGTTCCTCAGTTCCCAGTGTCAAGAATGAGTACTGGCTAGTGAATCTTTCTAAAAGCAGAGTATGAATGTCTTAACACAATAACTAAGAAAATGACATGAAGATTATGTTGACCAGTTTGATGAAAGTATTTCACAATGTATATGAAATCAGAACACTGTACCCCATGATTGCATTAATGTACACAGTTATGCTATAAGAAATTTTAAAAAGAGAGAGAAAAGCAACCCCCCCAAAAGGAAACACAAGAAAGTAAGAGGAAGAAAGAAAATAGTAGGCAAAATAGGCTAAACTTTCATTTCTTTTTTGAGTTTTCTAAGTCATGTTTGATAATTGAAAGAAAAATTATAAAACTTTGTGATTTGGTTCTAGATGTATATAAAGAAAATATTTAAGATACATACTTGGGAGGGTACAAGGACATAAAAGAAAATTAGACTTTTATATGTTATTCAAATTTGTAAAATGATGACACAAAGAGACTTTTGAGAAGTCACATGTACATAATGAAGAGCATTCACTAAAATAGTTATACAAAGAGATACGTTAAATCAAAATGGCATTCTAAAAGCATTCAAGTAACCCGTAACAAGACAGGAAAAAAGAACAGGAAAACAAAAAACAGAGAGAACAAATAGAAAGAAATGCAATAGTTACATTAAATTTAAATGGTCTAATTTACCAATTAAGAGGCATAGACTGGCCTGGTGAATTAAAGAAACATGAACCAAACAGCTAACAGACATGGGTGTGTGTGTGTGTGTGTGTGACAAGATGGCAGACTAGAAGCACCTGTGTGCACTGCTCTCAAGAGGACCAACTCTTCCGAGCCAACTTTCTTCTCCTCACTCATGTGCCCCAGTCAGCACAGAGCAGCACCAGCCCTTTTCCCCTCCACTTCTTTCAAGGAGATGCCCAGGAATCTGGACTCCATAGGTAACAAACCTCCAGACCTCGGGGGAGGGGGGGGAATCCTAGGAGTTCAATGCTGCAGGTGGGGAATATATACAGTTTTATACAGTTTTACAGTTTTCTGCCTGGCAGGAGGGTGCCATGGCACACCAGCAGGGGTAGAAGGTTCAGTTTTTAGGGGGTCTTTCCTGTGAGATAGAGTGGGGGGATATTTGAACTCTGCTTGCTTGTTTGCATGGAGTAAACTGCAAGCTCTTGTGAGGGAGGGGACTCCTGTCCACTTGGTGATGGATTTTGTACCTTTTTATTGTATTTGGGGGGTCACAGCTTGCCTCAGGAAGGTTGAAGTGCTCTCTCCAATCTTCTCTCTTGGCTCCACTCCAAACCATCAGCTCCCGTACTAAACTTCTGTCCTGTAAGCCTCCTTCTGGACAGGAGCTTCTGTAAAAAGCTGGCCGCAGTCCACCTGCTTTTCTCTTTAAAGACCTTCCTTTAGCCTTTCTTTTAAGATAGATCTTCTGGAAACAAACTCTATTAGTTTCACATAATTAGAGAAAGTCTTAATTTCCCCTTCATTCTTGAAAGATATTTTGGTTGGATACAATTCTGGACATACAGTTCTCTTTAGCCTTGAAAATGTGCCACTTTCTTCTGGCCTATATGGATTTTACAAGACATCTGATAATGTTCAAATTTTCTTTCCCCATAAGTAAAATGTTATTTGCTTTCACTGCTTTCAAGATTTTTTTCTTTGTTTTCAGAAGTTTAGATATGATGGGTATGGATTTGTTGAGATTTATCTTTTTTGGTTTATTCAGCTGGTTGAATCTATAGTTAATATTTCAGGGTAAACTTGGTAAGTTTTCAGCCAAATTTTTCTTCCCTGTTCTTTTCCTATTCTCCTTCCATGATTCTGGTGACATGAAGTTAACTTTTCTGTTACATTCCCCACAGGTCTCTGAAATCTGATTTTTTTTTTTCAGTCTATCTCCTCACTGCTGTTCAAATTGGGTAATTTCCATTGTTTTATATTTGACTTCACTGCTTCTTCTCTCTTTTCACTCTTCTTTTAAACTTATCCCTTAATGTTTTAAAATTTTAGTTATCATATATTTAATTTCTAAAATATTTAATTTCTAATTTTCTATTTGCAATTTTTCTTTACATATTCTATTTTTTGCAGGGATTTTCTGTTTATTAGACATTTTATATTTTTGTTTTAAGTATGTTTATAACTGATCCTTGAAGCTTTCTTATGATGGATCTGTTCAAATTTCCATCAGATAGTCCTAAAATTTCTTTATCTTGGTGTTGGCATCAGTTGATTATTTTTTTCCTTCAGTTTGTGATCTTCCTGGGTTTTGATATGATGTATGATTTTGAATCAAAACCTACACATTTTGTATATTATATTATGAGAATGTGTGTAGCATTTAAACCTTCGGTTTTATTTGGCTTTTTTTGACACAACTCCAACCAGAAAGAATGCATTTCCTCATTACTGCAAGCTAGGAGATAAACTATTGCTCACTTGGCCTCTGTGGACAAAGAGGGGTTCCTTGTTATGGCTGGGCAAGGGTGGGAGATCTAGGTTTCTCGTAAAATGTCAGGGATACCTCCCTGGCTTGAAGAGGTTGGAGTGCCTTGATTCTGCTGTCTACTGACACTGAAAAAAGATGAAAGGACCTTCTTAATGCCTGGTGGAAATGAAAGCCCTGGCTTCATACCTGGACTCCTCTGACATCACAGGGAGTTGAGGTATCTCAATACAGCCTGTAATTCTAGGCTCCTTACTTGACCTTAGCTGGTATGAGTAGGAGTGACCCCACCTTTTTTCACTATGGTGTTTGGCTGAAGTAAAATGGCTATTGCCTAAGAGTTTTCTGTCTTGCTAAGCTGCCCCTTCCCTGGCCCTTTGACTAGAGAGAGAAGGCTTTCATTTGGGATATTTTGTAGTACATGTTTATTGATATTTCTGAGGTTTTGGCTTCTTCAATTCCAAACCTAAGATATATAGAAGAAAGGAACACTCAGGAAACACACTACCATGTTGTTCTCTGTATTCCAAGGTCTCTAACCAGTCTGACTTCTCCCTATTTGACAATCTTATGTTTGCTTTCTACATACTGCTCAAGGTTGTTAGTTGTATTTAGTAGCAAAGTATATCTACTCTGTCTTCCCAGAAACCCAAGCCTGTAACTGCATTTTTTTAATATGAAAGGTACCATCAAACTGTTACAATGATTACCATTGGGGATAAAGGTGGATTCGGAAGGTGGAGAGAGTTAAGTAGACTACACGTGTTTCTGTAGTATTTATATTATTTTTATGAAGATGATGTATTACTTTAATAAGTTCTAGGTTTCAATTAAATTAAAGTTTGCAAAAAAGGTGGGCAAACAAACATGTGAATAGTTAAATGTAAAATCAAGGAGCTTTTGTACTAAACAAACTGATAAAGCAAGAATGAGATATCTTAAAAACTCAGTATCTTTTTGTCATAAATAAAAAATTAATTTAAAAATAGTCTCCTAGAATTCATAATCGCAAATTTCTCTGAGATGTAAATGATCAATGTTTTTAAAACAGTGATATATAAGATCACTTAAAGCTCATTTTCACATCCCCATCTTTCTATTTAGCTATGACATTTAACCATGACAGTAGTTTTTCTGTTAAAGTACTACAGAAATAATTTGAAAATGCTATGTATAAAGGTTTTTTATCCTTTCTGACCTGAATGTTATAGAACATAATATTTGTAGCAAAAGTGATACATTCACCTGGTTTATAAAAAAAGTAATAATAATAAACTGCCTCTTAAGTATCTTATGAGAATAAAGTACATATATCCAATAATAGTAAGAGAATTTTCTTTGTGGAAAAAACCACCTGGTACCCCACAAAACTTGACATGGTGGACCCAGGTGTAAAATTATTATTTTAAAAATCTATCTTTACCTGTCGTATCTTTAGATTTGTCTCTCCATCCAGATTAGATGTTGCCATATAACACATAGCCTGAGGTTCACTAAGGAAAATAGAACAAATAATATCAAATTAATATCTCTTCATCAAAGTATTTTTCTTATATTAAGTATGAAATGTGATCTACATCAATATACATTCTTCAAAATTGAAAGAACTACCAACAACTGCTTTTCTGGGAAATATGAGCAATCTGATCTTATCAGCCTAAATTTCATTTTGCATACCAGCTCAGTAGAAAAGCTTCTACCTTTATATCATATGTGATTACTCTTCACCCCCCAAAAGTGAAATTGATGAAGATGAACAGATATTTATATAGTGATGAACAGTCACATTTGAGGTCAAATCTAAAACTCTTGTTATTTTCTAAAATAGATCCAGTATAATTCCCAAAGGCTCAGGCTCTATAGCCTTTAGATAGAGTTAGGGATATCTTTCAGGATAAGTATGGACAGAGAAGAGGCCCTAAAGGGGGAAAAAATATGTACTTGGAGCTCCTCTATTTTTTATCTAACCTTAACTATTAAGGAATCAAGGCATGGAATTAACAAACTTACCTTCCCAGATTTTATCCTATGTTTAATGCCAAATCATTTATGGAAATCAATCCTTTTGAAGGGAAAGCCACAAAAAATAATAAAATTTTCCATTAAGTTTATTGAGTCTTAGACTCTGACTTAACTCTTTTGGTTATTGCTCACAAGTAAAATATCAGTTTTAAAGTAAAATATTCTGCAATGGTTTAATTAGGTGAGACCACATACTCCCAAATAATGACTAGTATATAATCCAATATTTAATATATAGCTTCATTGGGGATGCCAGTGATACAACAAAGGAAGAATATCCAAAAACTCTCTCTTCTATAAAACAGTGATAAAATTGTCAGAATCAGCATTTTCAGAACTCTGAATATTAACCAAAAGCTTAGAGCAATCCAGGGATATTTTATTCAAGCAAGAATGGCTGAGCCTTGGTAAAAACAATGGGCTTTCTGATGTTTTAATTTGCCGTAGGCCCATTTTCTGCTTTCCAGCTGAGTAATAACTTTGAAAACTCATTCAAAGCCTCATCTCCAAAGTGTCATTATTTAATCTGTTTGATGGTTCTTCAGAAGACTCTCCCTTGAGAAGTTTGCTTTTATTTAACCTCATGAGAACTCAGCCTGTGCTAAAAGCCTCTCCCTGATGCAAAGGGGTGGGATATGTTTAAAAAAGATTACAGGAAAGTGTTTTACTATTGCAACTGTCTGAGGTGATGGATAACAATTAGGGTAAAAAATAGACTAACAAAAAAGCTTTTAAAAAATCCTTCAATTAAATAAGCAGAAACAAAAACAAACCCTGGGAAGCAGAGAGAATTTGATTCCCAAAGTTATCACATTACTACTTAAAATGTTCATTTTTCAACAAAAAATCATGAGACATAAAAAAATAAAAAAGTAAGAATGGCCCCACATGAAGGGAGGAGGAAGCAATCAATTAAAACTGTCCTTAATGAAGTCCAGACATGGGACTTATTAGACAAAGCATTAATTGGACATACTAAATAGTTCAAAGAGCTAAAAGGAACTATGCTGAAAGAAATATCATAAGTGCATAAGAATATGATTTACCAAATAGAGAATATCAATAAAGAGATAGTTTATTTTATAAAAAGAAACCAAATAGAAATTCAAAAGTTGAAAAGTTCAATAATGAAATAAAAAATTCACTAGAGAAGCTAAAGAGAAAATTTTAGCAGGCAGAAGTAAGACTTAGTGAACTTGAAGACAGGTCAATTGAAATAATCCATTCCCAATCTGAGAAACAGAAAGCAAAAAGAATAAATAAAAATGAACAGAGTTTTGGAGACCTACGGGACACAGTCAGGCATGCTAACATATACATCATGTGAGTCCCATAGGTAAACAGAGAGAGAGAAATGAGAAATAAATAATGTCCCCCCAAACTCCTCAAATTGGATGAAAAGCATTACTGTATACATCCAAAAAGCTCAACAAAATAGTACTCCAAGTAGTGTATACTCAAGAGATCTATACTTAGACATACCATAATCAAACTCTTGAAAGCCAAAACCAAAAATATCTTGAATATAGAAAGAAAGATGCTACTCTTATCTAAGAGATGCTAAAAATTATTAACAGTTAATTTTTCAGCAGAAGCCTGGGAGTACAGAAAGGACTGGGATAATAAATTCAAAGCACTAAATGAAAAAAATTATCAACCAAAAATTCTATATCCAATAAAATTGCCTCTCAAAAATGAGGCGGTAATTAAGACATAAATAACAAATAAACAAAAAACTGAAACATTGTTATATAGACTTGCCTTACAATAAATACTAAAAGAGAATTCTTCAGGTTGAAATTAAAGGTCACTAAACAATTCCTGAATATACACGAAGAAAATAAGAGCACTTGTAAAGTTAGCAATATAGGAAAATGTGAAAGATAGTACATAAAGCAGTAATTGTAGACCTGAGTTAATGGACACATGATGAATATATGATGTGATTTGTGATAACAGCAAAACGAGGGGGAAGAGGAACAAAGCTATTTTGGAGCAAAGTTTTTATATGTATACTATGGAAGCCATTGATATTAATAATAACATGATTGTTACAAATTAAGAGGCTAATGATAATTGTTCAGAATACAACTAAAAAATACATAGTAATAAAAACCTTAAAGGAATTAAAATGATACTATAATACATTTAGCACAAAATAAGGAATAACAAAGAAAAAATGAAAGGACATAAGATATCTATTTTTAATGGTACATGTAAGTTCTATCTGATCAATAATTGCATTAAATATAAGTGCATTAAATACTCACAAATTAAAGGGTAGGTAGTGGCAAAATGGATTTTTTTAAGTGCAATTTAATGTATGTATACGCTGTCTATGAAAAACTCATTTCAAATTCAATGATACGAATAGGTTGAAAGTAAAAAGGACAGAAAAAAATATACCATGCAAACAATAGCTAAGAATGTTGTTGTGGCTATACTAATATCAGACAAAATAGAATTTAAGACAAAACTGTTACTAGAGAGAAAGAGGACTATTTTATAATGGCAAAAGAGCCAATTCATGAATAAGATATAATAATTAGAAACATATACACTGAACAACAAAGGCCAAAATACATGGTGCAAAACCTCATAGAATTGAAGGGATAGATAGGTCAACAATAATAGTTGGTACTCTGCTTTCTATAATGGATAGAATAACTAGGCAGAAGATTAGCACAGAAATGGAAGATTCAAACAACACTAAACACGAACTAGACTTAACAGACACACATAGAACACTCCACCATACAACTGCAGAACAGACAGACACTCTTCTCAAGTTCACATGAAACATCCTCCAGGATTGACCATATGCTAGGCCACATGACAAGCCTCAATAAATTTAAAGGATTGAAATCATACAAAGTATATCCTCCAATCACAATGGAAAGAAGTTAACCAATGATCTAGTGGAAAATCAAAAGGAAATACAAAAAATTAAAAGAATTTAGAAAAGTATTTGTGGCAATAAAAGCAAAAACACAACATAACAAAACATACGAAATTCAGCTAACACAATGTTTAGAATTAAATTTATAGCTATACACGCCAACTTTTTTAAAAAATATATTTATTTATTTATTAGCCCTAGCCTCCTAAGTAGCTGGGAGTACAGGCCCCCACCACAATGACTGGCTATTTTTTGTTGCAGTTTGGTGGGGTTCGAACCTCCCACCCTCAGTATATGGGGCCGGCACCCTACCTACTGAGCCACAGGCACCAGCCAACACCAGAATTTTTTTAAAAGGCAAAAATAAAAAGAAATATCTTAAATCTATTATCTTTCACCTTAAATAGAATAGAAAAAGAAGTTATTCTAGATTCATTTATAAATTAAAGCTTCAAGCATACTGAATACAAGAAGAGATTTAGGTACATGTATTATTATGTATTTGGCTGTATAAGCATAAATATATCTGGAAATATTGCATACACAAGAACACAATTGCATTAGTTGTCTGATAGCACTGAAACAGAGGAGAGAGGGAAATGTTATTAAATGTTCTTTCAATACCTTTTAAAATTTTAAATATTTGTGTGAATTAGCTATTATGAAACATTAACATTTTAAAGGCTTGTCCTAGTCCTTTACCAAATTAGAAATGCTTTATTATTTAACATACTAAGAATCACAATCATTTTAACATATTTTATCCAAACCTAAACTAGCCAAGAATTATGTACTAGTATTTTTACTTTTGAAGCATATTTTCACTCTTCTTTTTAATCATTCTTTTTATAACCACCAATTAAAAAAAAAAAAAAAAAAAGCAAGATTTTTTCCTTTTTTTACCTAAGACATGGAAGAACCAAGAACATAAATAGAAAAGATCTGTTCCAAGTGGTAAAGTTTGTTCATATACCCAAGATTTTTCCCTTATACTAGTGGTCCTAATTTTTTAATATTGACTCTAATTTGGATCATGATATATGCAACTCTAAAGCCAATAAAGACAGTACCTACTTTTAAAATGTTTCTAGTATAAAGACCATATTTTTTTCCAAAAAGCCAATTCTAATAAATTTATATATGGATATCTCTTATAAATTTGAAAAAAACTAAAAATTTTGAGTAAAATATGCATACAAAAGAATTTATAGAATAAACATTTCTATTTTAAAGCTTAAAATGAAATATTATGAAAATGAAATATATTTATGTATCTTACAGGTTAAGAAATCTAGTTACTAAAAGACCTCTCAATTTCATTTTCCTTTCACTCTAAAAAATAAGTATTATGTTAATATTTTTTATATTCCTAACTCTGATTTTCTCTGTACTTTCTTTTTTTTTCTCTGTACTTTCATTACATGTGTACATATCACTAAGCAATGTATTATTTTTTCCTGTCCTTGAACTCCACATAAATGAAATTAATTATATTTACAGCTTCATCTATGAGTTATCTCTTTCTTAAACACTATGTGTTTAAAATTTATCCATGTTAATACACATATATGCAATTCATTCATTTTGCTAGCTAAAACCTGAGGATTAGCTTTCCTCTCATTTGACTCAGTCTCTGCCCTGCACGTCCAAATTGCCTCCATGCTTGATACCGCCCCCACTCAACCTAGTTGTGGTAGCCCCAGCTTCCCCACAGACCTACTTCTTAGATTCTTGGCCCTGCTCAGACACTTGACAGCAGGCTCCTCTCCAGCCCAGGCCATGTGGCTAACCCTCTGGAGCTCAATGCCCCTTTGCCTCTGAACAGCCAGAACCCTGCCAGACCACAGACACCATCCTGAAGTCTCCAGTGCTGCACCCTGTCCCCAAGACTCTAACTCAGAGCTTCCACCTCTGCAGCAGTGCTAGAAATGATCCTAACTCTAAAGCCCATTCAGAGAGTCTCACAGCCTCAAGCTGCTGGTTCACTAAGACCTGAATAAAATAAAGGCACACAGCTAAAGTTTATTAACTCCCACATCCAACTGCTATTAGAGAGCCATCTAGTAACTTCCCCTCACTCAAATTAAACAAGAGAGTTTCCAACAAGTTATTAGCAACATCTAAAATTTTTTAAAATTCTGAGCTGAAGAAGGAAATCAGAATAAGAATGCTGGCAACATGAAAAATCAAAATTGGATTCTAGGGGGCTGGTAGCAAGATGGCAAACTAGAGACAGGTTCTTTGCAGCTGTACGTGGTAAGACTGGGGGAAAAGGACTCCAGGTACCTCTGGCTGTTGGGCTTTGCCCAGAAACATCCCTCTGGGGGAATAGACAGGCACCAGAAGACTACAAGACCCCAAGCAGAGGTTGAAAGCAGTGGAGAAGTGGCACAAGTGTGAGTACTTGCCTGCCAGCAGAGGTCAGCCAGTGTGGCAGTGGGGGCAGCAGTTTACAGACAAAGAAGGCCTGCCCTGGAGGTTTGTTTGTTTGTTTGTTTGTTTGTTTGTTTGTTTGTTTTTGGACCTGGGCACTTGGTTGAGTTAACTTGAGAGACCCTGGGCCAGTGAGTGAGTGATTTTGAACAGCTCCCAGGGGCCAGGGGAGGGGAATGAGCCACCAAATGGAGCAAAGTGCTCATTTGTGCAGGCTGGGTGCAGGCATTGTGGGAAAGCTGCCTGGAAGGATTAACCCTCAGGGTCCTAGTGTGAGGTCAATTCTGGCACACCTGACAATCTGGGCAGCCACTCGTGGAGAGATTTGAGCAACATACACTTTCCTGGGAAAGCCACTGTGTGGCCAAGGGACATGGTTTGGAAAGGTTGAGGCAGATCTATTAAGCAGGCTGAAGAGAGCTTCAGCTCCCAACCTTGCATGGATGTAGAGGAAAGAAGTCAGAAAGATGGGACCAGGTCTCTTTGGCAAGACAGAGGCTTCTAGCATCCATCTTATACACCTGTATCAGCATCGAGATTAATCTCATACCCCAGAAGATCACCTATTGCCTAGGCAATATATTGAAAGATATATATGTATATTTTTCTTTTTTTTCTTTCTCTCAACTTTTTTTCCCCTAGAGTTTTCTTTATCTTTTTTCTCTTATAATTATAATTTTTCATTATTTTCTTTTTTAATAACAAGGGCTCTGTTTTTGCTAGTTTTTGTGCTCCTGTTACTTTTTCCCCCCAATTTTATCCCTTAAGGATTTTTGTTTGTCTTATTTTGATTTATACTGTTTTTGTTTTTCTTTTATATTCACTATAGTTGGCATCTTGTGTATGCTTGGGCTAGCAAAGAGCTCCTGGCCTCAAAGGACCCAGCCAACCCAGCTTCCCAAAGGCTGGGATGTGTGGCGTGGGTCAAAGTGCCCTAATGTTCACCACTATTACTCTGTCTCTTTCTGTTCTTCAATTCTTTTTGTCAGTCTTCCCTTTTAATCTCCTTTTCCTTTTTCTTTTCTTTTTTTATCTTTTCTCCCTTCTTGCTCTTCACTCTTCCCTTTCTTTTGGTTCTATACCAAAAGGACACTTCAACATCTCAGGTCAGAGGCATGGCAACTTAAAGAGGAGGAGAAAGTAAAAGGAAAAAGTAGGGTAAAGAAACAGACAAAAAGTACACACTCATGAACAAGAAACACCAGAAAAATCTTGGCAACATGAAAAACCAGAACACAGCAAACCCCCCAACAGAACATGAGGTAGCTACTGCAGAGGATCCCACCTATAAATAAATGTTAGAAATGACAGGAAATTTAAAATATGGATGATAAAAACAATGAAGGAAATTGCTCAGAAAATGGAAAATAACCAAAAGGAAATTCAAAAACAGAATCATATAAGAGATGAACAATATGAAAAATACAGAAAGAATATAGTGGAGCTTAAAGAATTGCAGCAGTCAATCGTGGAACTTAAAGATGCAATAGAAGGGTATCGATGAAAGATTAGGCCATGCAGAAGAAAGAATTTCCAAGGTAGAGGATACAGTTCTTGAACTAACACAGGCAGTTAGACAGAAAAAAAGAGAAAGTGGGACATTCACTGAAAGAATTATGAGATTTCATGAAGTGTTCAAACATACAAATTATAGGTATTCCAGAAGGGAAAAAAAAATGCCCCAGAGGAATGGAAGCCCTCTGATATGATATCCCTGTTAGAGGATATCATAAATGAAAATTTCCCAAGTATCATCACAGATTCCAACAGACTCCCCTGAGAGGCATGTCGAACTCTCCAAATTATCTCAACTCAAATAGAACTTCTCTAAGGCACATTGTCATGAACCTGTCCAAGGTCAAGACGAAAGGAGCCAAGAGTAAGCTCCAATTCATATATGGGGCAAATCTATCAGGTGGCAGCAGACTTCTCAAGTGAAACTTTTCAAGCCAGAAGAGAATGGTCATCTACCTTTTATCTACTTAAACAAAACCATTTATAGCCCAGAATTCTATATCCTGCTAAGATAAGCTTTAAAAATTGATGGAGAAATCAAAATGTTTTACTGGTATGCAAGCAATGACGAAGTTTGCCACAAGACCAGCTCTACAGGAAATATTTAGACATATTCTCCACACTAACCATCACAATGGACCAAGAGAAAACTAAACACTCAGAAACTAAAAGACAAAACTTAGATTCCACAATGATGCAAATGACAAAACTCAGCAATGAACTTTCACAAAATAAGATGAATAGAACTCCATCACAATTATCTATTCTCTCAGTAAAAATATTTTTTCCTTTTTCCTTTTTTTTTTTATTGGGTATTCATTGACGGTTCAGAGAGCTAGGATACATTGATTGTATTTGTTAGGTAAAACCCTCTTATAATTATGTACCATCTCCAAGAGGTGTGTTACACACCATAACACCCCACCCCCCTCCCTTCTTCCCTTTCTCTGCTCCTTTATTCCCCCACCCCCCACCCCCCGTTATACTAGGTCATCAATTGTCCTCATATCAGAATTGAGTACATTGGATTATTGCTTCTCCATTCTTGTGATGCTTTAATAAGAAGAATGTGTTCCAACTCCATCCAAGTTGATACAAAATATGGAAAGTCTCCAGCTTTTTAAGTGGCTGAATAGTATTCAATGATATACATATACCACAGTTTTTGATCCATTCCTGGATTGGTGGGTATTTAGGTTGTTTCCACAGTTGGGCAATAGTAAATTGAGCTGAGATAAATGCTCTAGTGCAAGTGTACTTATGATAAAGGATTTTTTTTTCCTTCTGGGTAGATGCGCAGTAATAGGATTGCAGGATCAAATGGGAGGTCTAGTTTGATTTTTTTGAGGATTCTCCATACTTCCTTCCAAAAAGGTTGTATTGGTTTGTAGTCCCATCAGCAGTGTAAAAGTGTTCCCCTGTCTCAAATCTGCAGTTTTGAGATTTTGTGATGTGGCATTAGGTGATTCTAACTGGGGTTAGGTGATAACACAGGATGCTTTGGTTTGCATTTCTCTGATAATTAGGGATGATGAGCATTTTTTCCGTATGTTTGTTAGCCATTTGTCTATCTTATTTAGAGAAGGTTCTATTCATGTCTCTTGCCCAGTAATGTAGGGGATTGTTGGGTTTTTTCATGTTGCTTAATTTGAGTTCTTTGTAGATCTTAGTTATGAAGCTTTTGTCCGATTCATAATACGCAGATATCTTTTCCCATTCGGATGGTTGTCTATTTGCTTTGGTTGTTGTCTCCTTAGCTGTACAGAAGCTATTCAATTTAATTAAGTCCCATTTGTTATTTTTGCTGATGTTGCAATTGCCATGGAAGTCTTCTTCATAAAGTCTTTCCACAGTCTGATAACTTCAAGCGTTTTCCCACACTTTCTTTGAGGATTTTTATTCTTTCATGCCTTTTGATCTAGAACTTTTATCCATCTTTAATCAATTTTAGTGAGTGGTGAAAAATGTGGGTCCAGTTTCCAGAACTGGTTATCCAGTTCTCCCACCACCATTTGTTGAATAGGGATTCTATCCCCAGTGTATGTTCCTGTTTGGTTTATCAAAGATTAGGTGGCTATAAGATGTTCATTTCATTTCATGGTTTTATATTCAGTTCCAGATGTCTATGTCTCTATTTTTGTGCCAATATCATGCTGTTTTGATCACTAAGGCCTTATAGTACAACCTAAGGTCTGGTAGGCTGATGCCTCGGCTTAGTTTTTGTTACTAAGAATTGGCCTGGCTATACAAAGTTTTTCCTGGTTCCACACAAAATGCAGAATTATTTTTTCAAAATCTTGAAAGTATGATGTTGGCATTTTAATGGGGATTCCATTAAATCTGTAGATAGTATAGACATTTTGACAATGTTGATTCTTCTTAGCCAGGAGCATGGTATGTTCTTCCATTTGTTAATTTCTTCTGCTATATCTTTTCTTACGATTTTGTAATTCTTTATAGCAGTCCTTCACCTCTTTTGTTAGGTGTATTTGTAGGCATTTCATTTTCCTTGAAGCTATTGCAAAGGGAATTTTTTCACTGATCAGCTTCTCAACTTAGTTGTTAGCACATACATAGGCTTCTGATTTGCGGACATTGATATTATATCCTGAGGCATTATTATATTATCATATTTTTTGATCACTTCCAGGAGTCTTGGGGTTGAATCTTTGGGGTTCTCTAAGTATAGGATCATATCATCAGCAAAGAGGCAGAGTTTGATCTCCTTGCCCCCATTGGGATGCCCTTCATTTCCTTCTCTTGCCTAATTGTATTAGCTAGAAATTCCAGTCTATGTTAAATAGCAGTGGTGATAGAGGACACCTTTTTCTGGTTCCAGTTCTAAGTGGAAAAGCTTTCAGTTTTACTTCATTAAGTAGCATATAAGCTGTGGGTTTATCACATATGGCTTCAGTCAATTTAAGAAATATGCCACCTATGCCTATTTCCTTCAGAGTTCTAATTAAAAAAGGATGCTGAGAAAGCATCCTCAAATGCTTTTTCTGCATCCCTTGAGAGAAACATATGGTCTTTGTTTTTGCTTCTGTTGATATGGTGAATTATGTTTATGGACTTGCATATGTTAAATCAACCTTGCATCCCTAGGATAAAACTACTTGACTAGGATGAATGATTTTTTTTTTTTTTGCAGTTTTTTGCTAGGGCTGCGTTTGAACCCCCCACCTCTAGTATATGGGGCCAGTGCCCTACTCCTTTGAGCCACAGGAATTGCCCGAATGATTTTTTTAATGTGTAGCTGTAATCTATTTGCTAGGATTTTTTTATTTTTGAGAATTTTTGCATCTATATTCATTAGTGAAATTGGTCTGAAGTTCTCCTTTTTAGTTGAGTCTTTTCCTGGTTTTGGTATTAGGGTGACGTTTGCTTCATAGAAGGTGCTGGGGAAGATTCCTTCCTTCTCAATGTTTTGGAATAATTTCTGCAGTATAGGTAAAACTGTTCTTTGAAGGTTTGGTAGAATTCTGGTGTGAAGCAATCTGGATCAAGGCTTTTTTTTTTTTAATTGGGAGATTTTTTTTATTGTTTTTTCTATCTCAGTTCTTGGAATCAGTCTGTTCAAGAGATCTATTCCTTCTTGATTAAGTCTAGGGAGAGAGTATGATTCCAGGTATTGATCCATCTCCTCCATGTTGTCAAATCCCTGGTTTAGAGTTCCTTATAGTACTCAGAGATGATCTCTTGTATGTCAGTGCATCTGTCATTATTTCCCCTTTATTGTTTCTGGTTGAAGTGATTAGAGATTTTACTTTTCTGTTTCTAGTTAGTCTGGCCAATGGTTTATCAATTTTATTTATTTTCTCAAAAAAATAACTTTTTGTTTTGTTAATTTTCTGTTTCTTTTGTTTTCAATTTCATTAATCTCTGATTTAATTTTGGTGATTTCTTTTTTCTGCCGGGTTTGGGATTAGATTGGTCTTCTTTTTCCAATTCCCTAAGATGGTTCACAAGTTTGTTGATGTGCTCTCTTACTGTTTTTTGAATGTAGGCATCTAATAAGATAAATTTCCATCTTAAGACTGCTTTTGCTGTATCCCATAGGTTTTGGTAACTTGTGGGATAACTTGTCGTCATTGTTGTTATGTTTAACCATTTTCTCTTTTATATCTTGCTGAACCAAACTATCATTCAGCATAAGGTTGTTTAATTACCAAGTCTATGTGGAGATGAATGTTTTTTTCAAGTTTAGTTCCACCTTTATTGCCTTGCAGTCTGAGAATATACAAAGTGTAATTTCTATTCTCTTAAATTTTCTGAGGTTTGATTTATATTCTAGGATGTGGTCAATTTCGGAGTATGTGCCATGGGCTAATGAGAAAAATGAATATTCCTTAGCTTTGGGATATTGTGTTCTGTATATGTCTATTAATCCCATTTGTTCTAGGTTCATATTTAAATCTTTTTCATCTTTATGTATTTTCTGTTTAGAGGATCTGTCCACTTTTGTCAGAGAGGTGGTAAAGTCCCTGACTATTATGGTGTTATGGGATATTATATTGCACAGACCCATCAAGGTCTCTTTCATAAATTTAGGAGCATTTAAATTAGGTGCATAAATATTTAAAATTGAAATGTCTTTTTGTTCAGTATTCCTTTGACTAGAATAAAGTGTCCATCTTTGTCTTTCCTGACTTTAATTGCTTTAAAACCACTGGTATCTGAAAATAAGATTGCACCCCCTCCTTTCTTCTGATGCTCATTTGCTTGAATACTATTTTCCATTCCTTAACCCCGAGTCTTTCAAGGATAGTTGTGTCTTCTGTAGACAGCATATGGATGGCTTGTGATTTTTTTATCCAACCAACCAGTCTGTGCCTCTTCAGTGGTGAATTCAGTCCATTGACATTTCTTGAGAGAATTGATAAGTGTGGTGGAGTTCTATTCATCTTACTTTGTGAAAGTCCATTGTGTAGTTTTATCCTTTGCACCATTGTGGGAGCTAAGTTTTGACTGTTAGCTTTTAGGTGTTTACTTTGTTGGTGTTCCATTGTAGTAGTCAGTGTTGAGAATAGGTTTAAGTATTTCCTGTAGCACTGGTCTTATTGTGGTGAATTTCCTCAGAGCTTGGATATCCACAAAAGATTTTATTTGTCAATCAATTTTGAAGCTTAGCTTAATAGGATTCAAAATTCTGGGCTAAAAATTGTTTTGTTTAAGAATGTTGAAGACGGATGACCATGCTCTTCTGGCTTGGAAAGTTTCAGTTGAAAAGTCTTCTGTCATCCTAATGGTTCTGTCTCTGTAGGTCAGTTGGTACTTACTCCTGGCTACTTGAAGAATTTTTTCTTTCATCTTGACTTTGGGTAGGTTCATTACAACGTGTCTTGGAAAGGTTCTGTTTGAGTTGAGATGACCCACGGTTAGATATCCATCTGAAAGGAGGGTTTCAGGGTCTTTAGTGAAACTTGGGCAGTTTTCCTTTATGATAGTCTCCAGTAGAGCTTCCATTCCTTTGGGACAATCTTCCCTCTTTAGGAATCCCTATTTTTAATATATTAGAATGCTTTATGGAATCTTATAGTTCTCTAAGTGCCTGTTCTGCTTTCTCTCTCTCTTTTTCTGCCTCTTTAACTACCTAAGTTAATTCAAACATTTTATCCTCTAGCTCTGAATTTCTTTCTTCTTCATGGTCTAATCTATTTTTGATACTTTCTTCTGCATCTTTACATTCCCTGATTGTCTCCTTCATTTCCTTAAGCTCCACCATATCCTTTCTATATTCTACATATCTCTCATTAGACTTTTGGTTCTGTCTTTTCATTTTGTTATCCATTCCTTTTATTGTCTTTGTCATCCATATTTTAAATTCCCTTTCTATCTAGTCCATTAATTCTTTATAGGGGCATCTTCTGCAGTAGTTGCCTCATGGTCCTTTAAAGGAGTTCTGTTCTGGCTTTTCATGTTGCCTTAATTTTTCTATTGGTTCCTCCTCATGTGTTCTTTCTTCTTGTTCTCCATCATTCTCTTGAGCATGACAAGCTTTACTTTTCATTCTCCCTTAACTAAGGTTATAGTTCTTACCTTTATGCTAGGATAACTTCTCAAATTCTCTCCATGGTAGAGTTCCCTGAATTTATCCCTTGCTTCCTGTACTTTCTGTGCTCAGCTAAACAAAAATCTCTTTAAAGTTTGGCAGGAATCCTCAGGAAAAGTCCTACATTGGCATGGAATTATCTTCTAGGGTTCCTAGGATTTCACTTAAGGCTGTCTGCTTGTCTTAGTTTTATGGCAGCTCAAATAAGCACTTAGATAAGAGTGTGCATGTATCTTGGTTGCTTTAATGGAGGCAGGAAGAATTCTTCTGTAAATATCATCTACAAAACTGCTAGAAAATAAAAGTCCATGAATAACAATTTCTGTCTTCTCTGCCTTTCTCCTATTCACCAAAAAGACTGGTTCTCTTCTAGATTATTTTGACTTGATATGGGGACCAAACTTGCCAAACATATCTAACATAGCTCTGTTTGTGACTTTGACTGCTGTTGGGAGAGATACCCCAAACTGCCACATGCTTCCTGTGGCAAACATGAGAGAAGTTAGCTGAGTAACACAGATGCCCAACAAGGAAGTAAAATAAAACTGGTAAAATGAGACCAACTGAGAAAGAAATACCTTCTAAGGGAGTCTCTGTATAAGTTCCCACGACAAAAGCAGGAGAATAAAGCAGTAGAGTTCCAGTAAAAGAAAAGAGGCAATTTTGGAAGTTTAGGCCCCATACAAGCCTACATAACGACTCTGAATACATCACTTAATTTCCATGTGAGTCACTATGTCTGTGAAATGTGAATACCTCAGAACTGCTATGTGATGAAAATGAGATAATAAATATAAACTGTTTTAGTTTAGTTGAAAGTCTGAAGAAATCACAGAGGGGGTGGAATTAATCTAATAATTAGGATGGAAGAAAATATGCCTAGGTAAAATAAAGAAAATTTTATAAAATATAAAACAAGGACCAGAAAACTATGAGCCATGGGCCAAATCCAGCCCCAATCTGCTTTATGTAAATGAAGTTTTATTGGAACACAGCCATACTCATTTATTTGCTTATTGCCTGCACTGCTTCTGGCTTTACAATGGCTGAGCTGAACAGTTGCAAATGAGATTGCGTGATCTGCAAAGCTGAACATAGTTTCTCTCTGTCTCTGTAGAGAATAGTTTTCAGCCACTGTTCTACATAAGGTGAAAGTATGAGAAAGGGAAAAGTACCTTCTAACTTTTTTTGGTTTTCATAAAATTCCCAGTTCAGAATAAAAGTTCCTTATATTCCCACTAGCATAACTAACCTGGAAGAAATCAAGATCATGTCTGCAGGAAGGAACTCCTTGTTTGAAGCCTTCACAATATCACCCACATTGACCTTATAAACCAGGAGAGAGAAGATAGAAGTGTAAATTTTAAAATCACAAACAGAGGCAAAATGTGTCAAATGGTCTTAAGAAAAAGTACAATATGAAAAATTTCTAGCCATCCTAATAAATTTCTGCTACATTAGAATGATTTTGTTTTCTGATGGATTCCTCTAAAACACTTGTTCTTGATAAGAGATGATTTTTCCCTCCCTATCTAGCTGGGACATTTGGCAATGATTGGAGACATTTTTTGTAGTCACAATTGTGAGGTGATAGGGATGAGACTACTGGAATCTAGTGGGTAGAGGGCAGGGATGCTGCTAAATATCCCACAATGCATAGGACAGCCCCGTAACAGAGAATGATCCATTCTGAAATGTAAATAGTGCTACAGTTGACAGATCTTCCCCTAGGATGTAACATTACAACATTGGTATAAAGAAGTACAAAAGGAAAGGGTTCTCTATTGTCAGTGCTGTTATTATTATTTTTTGTAGTGATGTGGCGGTATTCATACACTTTCATGCTAAAATTTCCTGCTTAATGGTCCCTTTTCCTCTGCTGCTCTGTGAGAGCAGAGAAAATGCCTGCATCACTCTCAGGTGAATTGCCAGAACTTAGCATAGGGCTTGGTCTTCAGTGAGCACTGAATGTACAAAAGGATGACCAAAGGCAAAGATAAATTCTAAATTATAATTAAGAGGGAGAAACCTAAATACTGGAGCAATACACAGGGAAAGCATTATAAGGTCTTTTTTTTATTGAATATTAACTATGTACATTGATACTCTTCTGGGGTACAGTGTGGGGGTTTTCACATGCATTCTGAAATACTTCCATCAAACTGGTCAACACAGCCTTCATGTCATTTTCTCAGTTATTGCTTTAAAATGTTCACAT
>CAUYTI010126909.1:0-20650 GCA_963575145.1 Galago senegalensis | reverse complement strand
CCCGCCCCCCCCCCCCCCCCCCCCCCCCCCCCCCCCCCCCCCCCCCCCCCCCCCCCCCCCCCGGGGGTCGTGCCTGTTTAAAGTAGGCTTCTGTCCAGCTAGATTTCTCTGTAAGTCAGTGATTGTTTTCGGCTTTAAACTCAGGAGTCAGTTCTAGCCTCTGCCCGCCCACTGCCTTTGTCTCAGCGGAATTAGCTGCCTGAGGGCAGGTGCTCCACCCCGCTGGTGGCTGCCGTGCAGGATGGCTTGCTGATCGGGAGTTTCTGCACTGGCGGCCCGGAGATGACTCCCCTCTCCTCACGCCCCACAGTTAGCACAGAACAGCACCAGTCCTTTCCCCTTCCACTTCTCCCAAGGAGATGCCTGAGAATCAGGACTCCATAGGTCATAAACCTCCAGACCTCGGAGTGGGTGGGTGGGGGCTCCTCTGCAGGTGGGGAATATATACAGATTTATACAGTTTTATAGTTTTATGTCTGGCTGGAGGGTGCCGTGGCACGCCAGCAGGGGTAGGAGGTCCAGTTTTTAGGGGTTCTCTCCCGTGGAATAGAGTGGGAGGAAGTTAGAACTTTGCGCGCTTGTTTGCATGGAGTAAACTGCGGGAGCCCTTGTTGTGGGGGAGGGGACTCCCGTCCGCTTGGTGGTGGATTTTGTACCTTTTAGTTGTAATTTTGAAGTCACAGCTCACCTCAGCAAGGTTGAAGTACGCTCTTCAATCTTCTCTCTTGTCTCTGCTTCAAACCATCAGCTATTTTGCTAAGCTTCTGTCCTTTCAGCCTCCTTCTGGACGGGAGCTTCTGTAAAAAGCTGTCTGCAGCTCACCATCTTGGCTCTGCCCCCTGGAATTTTCTTATTGTGTTAAGACATTTATATTCTGCATTTAGAAAGATTCCCATGTACTCTTGTAAGATGGATCATAGGTGTGGTCCCACCAATCACCCTCTCACCACTCTTCCTCCCCCCTCCCATCCCCTTCCTCTTTCCCGTCCCCATATTCTTGGGCTATAATTGTATGAAAGCTATAAACTAGTTTCATAGTAGGGCTGAATACATTGGATACTTTTTCTTCCATTCTTGAGATACTTTGCTAAGAAGAATATGTTTCAGCTCCATCCATGGAAACATGAAGGAGGTAAAGTCTCCATCTTTCTTTAAGGCTGCATAATATTCCATGGTGTACATATACCACAATTTATTGATCCATTTGTGGATCAGTGGGCACTTGGGCTTCTTCCATGATTTAGCAATTATGAATTGGGCTATAATAAATATTTTGGTACATATATCTTTGTTATAATGTGATCTTTGGTCTTCTGGATAGATACCTAGTAGAGGAAGTGCAGGATCAAATGGCAGGTCTATTTTTAGTTTTTTAAGTGTTCTCCAAACATCTTTCCAAAAGGGATGTATTAGTTTGCATTCCCACCATCAGTGTACAAGTGTTTCCCTTTCTCCACATCCATGTCAGCATCTCTGGTTTTGATATTTTGTGATATGGGCTAATCTTACTGGGGTTAGATGATATCTCAAAGTAATTTTGATTTTCATTTCTCTGATGATTAATGATAATGAGCATTTTTTCATCTGTCTATAGGCCATGCACCTGTCTTCTTCAGAGAATTTTCTCTTCCAGTCCTTTGCCTACCCTGAGATGGGATCACTTGTTCTTTTCTTACTAATACACTTGTGTTCTCTGTGGATTCTGGTTACTAAACCTATGTCAGAGACATAACCTGAAAATATCTTCTCCCATTCTGAGGGCTGTCTACTTGCTTTACTTACTGTGTTCTTGGCTGTGCAGAAGCTTTTTAGTTTGGTCAGGTCCCCGTAGTGTATTTTTGATGTTGCTTCAATTGCCTGATGGGGCCTCTTCATAAAATTTTCGCCCAGGCTGATTTCTTGAATTGTTTTCCCTACATTTTCTTCTAATACTTTTATAGTTTCATGTCTTAAATTTAAATCTTTGATCCAGTGAGAGTCTATCTTAGTTAATGCTAAAAGGTGTGGGTCCAGTTTCAATCTCCTACAGGTCACCAGCCAGTTCACCCAGCACCATATGTTAAATAAAGAATTGTTTCCTCACTCAATGTTTTTAATTGGTTTGTCAAAGATCAGATAATGTTAAGTAGCTGGGTTCAATTCTTGGTTCTCTATTCTGTTCCATGCATCTGCCTCTCTGTCTTTGTGCCAGTACTATGCTGTTTTGATCACTGTCGATTAATTGTATAGTCTGAGGTCTGGTAATGTGATTCCTCCAGCTTCATTTTTATTTCTGAGTAACGTCTTGGCTATTTGAGGTTTTCTCTGATTTCATATAAAATAAAGTATTATTTTTTGAGATCTTTAAAGTATGACAGTGGGTCTTTAATTGGGATTGCATTAAAATTATATATTGCTTTGGGTAGTATGGACATTTTAACAATGTTGATTCTTCCCAGCATTGAGCATGGTATATTTTTCCATTTGTTAACATTTTAAGCTATTTCTTTTCTTAGAGTTTTATACTTCTCTTTATAGAGATCTTTCACATCCTTTGTAAGGTAAACACGCAAGTATTTCATCTTCTTTGGCACTACTGTGAACAGAATCGAGTCCTTGACTGTTTTTTCAGCTTGGCTGCTGTTGCTATATATAAAGGCTACATCTTTATGAGTGTTGATTTTGTAACATGAGACACTACTATTTTCCTTGATCACTTCTAGGAGTTTTTTAGTTGAATCCCTGGTATTTTCCAGATATACAATTATATCATCTGTGAAAAGTGAAAGTTTAATCTCTTCTGACCCTATATGGATGCCCTTAATCACCTTTTCTTCCCTAATTGTGATGGCTTAAACTTCTATTACAATGTTAAAGAGCAATGGAGACAATGGGCAACCTTGCCTGGTTCCTGATCTGAGTGGAAATATTTCAATTTAACTTGATTCAATACAATATTGGCCATAGGTTTGCTGTAGATGGCCTCTATCAGTTTAAGAAATGTCCCTTCTATACCAATTTTCTTAAGTTTTCTGATCATGAAGGAATGCTGGTTATTATCAAAAGCTTTTTCTACATCAATTGGAGAATCATATGGTCTTTGTTTTTTAATGTTTTTATGTGATGAATTATATTTATAGATTTACGTATGTTGAACCAGCCTTGGGACCCTGGGATAAAACTTACTTGGTTGTGGTGTATAATTTTTTTGATGTGTTTCTGGATTCTGTTAGGATTTTGTTGAATATTTTTGCATCAGTATTCATTAGGGATATTGGTCTATAATTATTTTTTCTTGTTGGGTCTTTTCCTGGTTTGGGAATCAAGGTGATGTTTGCTTCATAGAATGTATTGGGTAGTATTCCTTCTTTTTGTATATTTTGGAAAAGGTTAAGTAATATAGGTACTAGTTCCTCTTTAAAGGTTTTGTAGAATTCTGACATGAAGCTGTCTGGTCCCAGACTTTTCTTTTCTTTTCTTGTTTTTTTTTTTTTTTTGATTCAGATTTATTTTTATTGACAAGGATTATAACAACAAATTTAAAATTAAAGGCCAATCCATAGGTCTCGTTCAGTTGATTATTTCATTCATTTGTATTATGCATAGTGTTCCTTAATGTAACTGTGTTAAGAAACAAGTCAAACCTGTGAAAATACCTGTTAACATTCAACGTATCATTTTTACTTATTTCTGTTCTATGACACAGATTTTTCAAGACTTAATTGGTACACGAAATATCTAATTCTTTCATAAGCAGCATGTTATTTTAAAATTCAGAGAGGTTAGTTAAACTAATTAAGACAGTCCCTTTCAAAGATAATCTCATTCAAAAGTGGCCCACATGTTGGTTGCTCACCATCCAGAATCCTGATTAGCCAAAATTTAAAACCCAACAGCTGATTCCAGAAATGTTAAATATCTTAACCATTTTTAAGAAATAGCTTTTTTGAGAAATACCTTTTGTTACAGATGCCTGGAATTTCCTGTACAGTATCTTCTGGCACTATACCCGGCACTTTTACCAAAATTATGAAGGTGGCTAGGTTTTCTGTAAATATACTAACTTTTTATGTGGGCAAATGCAGTTAATAAAAACCACTTCATTTACTGTAAGCCAATGTGCTTGTATTTAATCCTACCCCTCCCCAAAGTTTTTGAACATGTGTTGATTTTGGTCTGTCCTTACTATAAAAATGTACATACAGAAACTTTGCAGAGTTAACACTAATACTAAAAATTGATGACACTTTTGAGGCAAAGCAGGAAGACTGTTCTTTCAGTGTTTCCATTACTGAACTTGCACTACTCTGTCATACTGCCTGGCTGAACACTGAGCATTTCATAGTTTACAACTGTAATGATACCTACTTCTGTGAGTTTAAAAATTGATCTGCAAAAAAGAAATAAAAAAACTTTATATACAACAAATTGGTTTTTAAAAATACAAATATAACATCTGTCACTTTTGTCATGCTGACAATTTGACATTATATACATGCAGGAGAAAAGTTCCAAGTTAGTCATTTGGATAGCTGTGGTTTGTGTATTTTAACAGGATGAACATGGGGCGACTGATTTTTCACACTGACAGAAGAGATATGTATCCAAAATAGTTCATATACTAAATACTGCAAGAGACTCTGCATGTATAAATGCCAGTTACAATAATTTCTGTTCTACTTGATTAAAAGTATGACTTAAGCAAGCTAATATTAAGTGCACTAAAACCCACAACAGTTCAAGAGTCTACAACCTTGTATAAAGAAATCCAAAATGTGCAAAATACAACTATAAAAGCAAGGAAAAACAACTGCCATGCAAGATTTTAAACTAAACTGCATAGAAATGCAATTTAAAACGGCAAACTTATATTTACGTGACACTCAAGATAAAAAGGTCAACAGTAAGTTCTACTAACAATGCTTAACAAGGACTTACAAAAGGAAATACATTCTCTTTGCTGGTATAATGGTATAAATCAGATCTTCGTTGCTATCGAAACAAGTCATATGTTTTCAATCTCAAGAAATTAGCTGTAATAAAAGAGAAACATTTTAAATGTACAGAAACCACTAAATCCTATTCCATTTTTACCATACCTGTTTTACTACTGCGAACTGAGAAGTCAGGTGGGCTCAATATAAACTGGAGCTGCCTGCATGTCTTCCCCTGCCTTTGACTGGTGGACAGGGACTTGTCCTGCAGTAGCTGTGTGAGCTGCTTTGTGATGCTCCGTGACCCACATATGCTCTGACGGGCAGCATGTGTGGAATGGTAAGATGTGAAACTATCTCCTCATCAGTTCAGATTGTCACTAACTGCTGAAACTTCAATTTTAAGATTTTTAAAATGGAGATGAAATGTATTTCTCTCTCTGTTATGAAAAAATTTAAGGACCAAATGGGATGCTTAGTGACATATTTTGAAAGCTGTGTTTTTTTAAATATAAAATTACCTTTTTATTTTTTTTGGAGGCAAGAGTCTCACTATGTCACCCTCATTAGAGTGCTCTGAAGTCACAGCTCACAGTAACCTCAAACTCCTGGGCTTAAGCGATACTCTTCTTGCCTCAGCCTCTCAAGTAGGTGGGACCAACAGGCACCCGCCACAATGCCTGGCTAATTTTTGTTGCAGTTGTCGTTTAGCTGGCCCAGGCTGGGTTTGAACCCACTAGCCTGGATGCATGTGACTGGTGCCCTACCCACTGAACTATGGGTGCTGCCTATAAAATTACCTTTGTCTTATATATTCAAAATGATTAAACTTGGAAAAGACTTAAAATATTTTACCTCTTTAACAGTTGTTTTTATGAAATCTTTTCTTTCAGTTAAATCATAAGCAGGATAGTTTTCATAGACCTATAGTGAAAAGGAAAAACAATGTTAAAAGCAGATTTAAATATCTACTATTCTGTCTGAATAAAAAGAGGAACGCTCTTCTATGCACAAATAGATGCATGTATGTGATAATAGTACCCTGCTTGACTACTGCAAATGAGTAGTTTTAATAATACTGTTAAACAGAGGAGAAAACCAGCATACAAATGTTCTTAGTGGTTTGTAGGCTGGTACTAGATGCTGAATTAATAAACATGGGTGAGGCAAACAGGAAATAAACTTATTCCTTCTTCATTACTCCACAGAATTATACAAGGTGAACTTGAATCTCTATACCACCCAGCTTGATCCTCTCCCTAAAGTTCGATCACTAAGATTGAGGTGGTCTCAGTCGACCTCTACTTATAAAAATTGACTCTCTAAATTTCCCTTTCATCAGCTTTCTAACTTTGTCAGTCCCAGGGCACTGTGGCTTCTCCTCAGGTTCCACCTATAGGTGTGCTCTGTGGCTCCAATCCTGCAAGGGCCAGACAGTAAATAAGATTTGGCTTTGTGAGCCCCAGTTTCTGTTACAACCACTCAATAACACTTAAATGAATAGATGTGGCTATATCACAATAAAAACTTTATTTACAAAACTAGGTTTCAAAAAAAGAGCTGGATCATTTAAATGACTGTCTTTTTCTTTCCCTATAAAACCCCAAACCTAAACTTACCCATTTTTCTATGTTTAAGTCCAGACCAGAGACTGCTGTGGGAAAAAAGCTTTGAACAGATGGATCCCATTTTTGAGGTCAGGGTATTCATCCAGGAACCCCCAGCCGTGTCAGGTTCTCCTTTTACTCTCATCTGTGGCAATTTCACCTCCTACTCAAGTGCCCACACTTGTGCTTGCAACACATTGTTTCAAACTTGGCTGGCATCCCTCTTCCTCCAGTTGTACCTGGATTTATCACTGTTTCCTGTTTCTTTTGCCTCCCACGACCCACTCTTCAACTCTCTTTTCCTAGCACTTGCGCCTTAACATAACATACGCTTTCCTTGACTTTAAAAAAACATTTTCTCAGCAACTTACATCCCTTCACTTACCCCTTATTTCCCTTTCAAAGCCAAGCTGATTGAACAGATTCATTTGTTTTCTCACTATTCTTTTTTTTTTTTTAAATTAGAGACAGAGTCTCACTCTGTTGCCCTTGGTAGAGTGCCATGGTGTCAGAACTCACAGTAACCTCCAGCTCTTGGGCCTAGGCAATTCTCTTGCCTCAGCCTTCTGAGTAGCTAGGACCACAGGCACCTGCCACAATGCCCGGCTGGGTTTTTTTTATTGCTGTTGTTGCAGTTTTTGCCTGGGGCTGGGTTTGAACCCGCCATCCTTGGAGGGGCTGACACCCTACTCCCTGTCACTGAGCTACCGGCGCCACCCATTGCAGTAATTCTTGACCTAAGGATAAATTACTCTTGCTTTACTACCCCTCAGAATAGTCAGTATGTGATCATCTAAATACAGACTACAAAGGTCAAGTCCTTTCCACCTAACCTGTTAATAATCCATTTGTATCATTACATAAACGTATTCATAAAAATTCTTTCAACAGACAGAGCTAATTTCCCTTCAATGTTCCCTCCACTCTGTCCCCATCTTTCTCTCCCCTCAGAGGAAACTAGTAATCTTGCAGACTTAAAAAAACCAATCTATATACACATACACGTGTAAATGGCAATGGAATTTTTCCATGTTTACGTAAATGGCGTAACAGTCTATATGCTTTTAAAATTTAACAATACATGGGAGGTTTTTCCATGTTCTTTTGAATTGCTACACAGTATTCCAAAAATACGGATGTACTATAGCTTAACCATTTCCCTATCAACTACCATTTAGGTTGTTTGATTTTTCAATTATTACAGGACATGCTGAGCATTATTGTAATCACTATGGTACAGATGTGACTGTTTTTAGGACAGAGACCTAAAAGTGGAATTGGTAGGTTAAAAAGTATTTACAATTTAATTTTTTTTTAATTGTTGGGGTTCATTGAGGATACAAGAAATCAGGTTCCACTGATTGCATTTGTTAGGTAAAGTCCCTCTTATAAGTTACAACTTAAAGCTCATGAAAGTACCTGTTTCCCTATATATCCTTGCCAATCTAACAGGCAAAAGTACTTCCTTTTAATTTCTATCTCTCTGTCTAGTAGGGAAGGTTGAATGTGTTTTCTAATGTTTAGAGTTCTTTCATAGTTTTTTCTTGGACCTGCCTTTCTGAATCCATTGTCCTGGTGCTACCTCTTCTTCAGACTGCCTCCTCCCCTGGCTTTCATAGCACCACTCCCTCCGGCCTTTCTTCTACTACACTGACTGGAATTTATTATTATTTGTAGAAATTACTTCTCAAGTGTATGGTATTAGTGGTCTTCAGGACTCTATCCTTTGCTTTTCTTACCTTTTTTTTCTTCCCTGGGCCACATTATCTATACTCCTATGTCAGAGAATTAACAATGTTCACAATTTTACTCACTTGGATGTTATAAGCACTTCATCTTTTTTTTTTTTTTTTTTTGGGACAGTCTCACTATGTCGCCCTGGGTAGAGTGCTGTGGCATCACAGCTCACAGCAACCTCTAACTCTTGGCCTGAAGTGATTCTCTTGCTTCAGCCTCCCACATAGTTGGGAATATAGGCGCCTGCCACAATGCCCTGCTATTTTTTTGGTTGCATTCGTCATTGTTGTTGGGTGGGCCTGGGCTGTATTTGAACCTGCCAGCTCTGGTGTATGTGGCTGGCACCTAGTCACTGAGCTACAGGTGCCAAGCCCTGTGTACCTCATCTTAAAATGTCTAGAAAGAAACTTATCATTTTTTCCCTGCAGCGTCCACACTCACCCCTCCACCAAAACTCATCTTTTTTTCAAGCAGTATTCTTTCTGTTCTAGTCTCTATTATGATTAATGATACCAAAGCTCTTAACACTCATAGTGAAGCCATCTTTGGACAGATTCTGATTTCTGACTTGGATTGTGGCAACCCTGCCATTTTGCTTAACTGGGGTGGGGGTGGGGGGGTCCTGCTTCTTATCTCATTCTTGCTAGTCGATTCTTCTTGATGTTTCTAGCGTAACTTTTTTATTCATTTGTTTTTGAGACAGGGTCTCACTGTTGCCTGGGCTATAGTGCAGTGGTGTCATCCTAACTTATAGCAACCACAAACTCCTGGGCTCAAGCATCTCCCAGCATCAGCCTCCCCAGTCTCTGAAACTAGAGATGCTGTGACCATGCATGGCTAATTTTTTCTAATTTTAGTAGAGACAAGGTCTTGCTTTTGCTCAGGTTGGTCTTGAACTTCTGACATCAAGTGATCTTCCCATCTCATCCTCCCAAAAGTGTCAGAATTACAGGCATGAGCCACTAGAATAACTTTAAAAAAATAAAAATATGACTGTATTATACCCTAGCTAAATGTCTTAATAATCTATGCAGCCACCTTATTCCCCAAACATTTCATTCAGTTCGGAAGAAAATCAAAATTTTAACAAGGCACATAATGTGAGATCTGTAAAATTCCCTAATATTTTCTCCTAACTTCTATGAAGACTTCCTTCCTAGTTATGGGAAATGTTAAACTAATTACTACTCCTTGGGGTTAACAGTTTGATGAATGTTATTGTTCCTCAACTGTATTGTATAGCTAATGCTTTACTAAGAATTCTGTTAAGAGAACTCTCCCAAGACACTTTTCCAGACTGCCCTGAGCCCAAGTAGGTAATTTATTCCCTGGTGCTGCAGCACCTTTGTACTCTTTTAACATAGCCTTCACATTTGGTGCTCTCATCACTAAAACATTCGTCTTTCCATTCCACTAGACCATAAACCTTTAAAGTCAAGGCTTCTCTGGCTCTACCCGCAACATTTGGCTCAATGAATGGTAAATGCACAAACCAAACAATAATTAATGTAAGTACAGGATATTTTTCCTTCGGTATGTTTCAAATTATAATTTCATTCTACTGTAAGAAAGAAAATTCTAAAATCTCCCAATTTTGATCTAAGGTACAGAATCTCTATAAAACCACATTCAAGAACAGAACATTTTACTTCATTTTTTAAATAATTTTATTTATTTATTTATTATTTTTCTTTTTTCTTTTTTTTAGCAGTTTTTGGCTGGGGCTGGGTTTGAACCCGCCACCTCTGGCATATGGGGCCAGCGCCCTACTCCTTTGAGCCACAGGCGCTGCCCAACATTTTACTTCATGATAAGTATTAGAACACCACTGACGTTTGAGTTAAGAACCTAATATATAACAATAGCTCATCTACGATACTAACAAGAGAATTAAGGTGTTTCAAAGATTTTGCTTTTGCAAACTAACACAATCTAAGGATACATCAATAAAAAATTTCCAGAGCAGGAAAGGAAACTTTCCTATGTGGTTCAGAATGTATCACTTTAAATTTATTCACTCTAATTAAAATCATCCTAACATTACTTATATAAAAATAAATCCATTAGGACACAGATTTTGACTACTTAATGTGGTATCCTAGCACTACAAGAGGATCTGGATATGCCAAATAGTAGTTCAATATGTATTTATTCAATGAATGAATACATATAAAGATTACTCAGAAATTAAGGAATGAAAGAAATTTTCTAATAAAAGCAAAATAACCGAAACATTTGTTTAATTACCTTTTTGCAAATTTGCTTCATTGTAACTTCTTCCAAGTTAGCACTGGCCAATAATTTCTTTACTGTTTCCTTTAACTCTTCATCTGTAGGAGGTTTCTTCAATTTCTTAATTAAAGGTTCATCATCTGAACTATCTTCAGACTCACTTTCTAGAAGCAAGATAGTTTATAAATAATCTTTCTTACATAGTAAATTAATATTTAAGACAGGTTGAGAATGATTTCTTAAGCTTTTAGCAGAATTTCAAAGGGATAGTAGATCCAAAAATTTTAAGTCACCACTCTGTACATTACCTAAAAACATGCATTGAAAATTTTGTCAGTTTGAAAAACTATTAAAAAATGGTATAGGCTCACCACCTGTGGCTCGGGTGGCTAAGGCGCCAGCCACATACACCTGTACTGGCAGGTTCGAATTCAGCCCGGGCCTGCCAAACAACGAGTGCTGCAACCAAAAAATAGCCGGGCGTTGTGGCAGGTGCCTATAGTCCCAGCTACTTGAGAGGCAGAGGCAGGAGACTCGCTTGAGCCCAGGAGTTGGTTACTGTGAGCTGTGATACCACAGCGCTCTACCCAGGGTGACAGCTTGAGGATCTGTCTCAAAAAAAAAAAAAAAAAAGGTATACACATGTTGTGGATTAATCCAAAAGTCTAAAATCTGAACTTGTTTTAGCACCAATATGATGCTGCAAGTAGATAATTCTACACCTAACTTCATGTGACAGGTCACAGTTAAAGTGCTGTCAAAACTTTGTTTCATGCATAAAATTATTTAAAATACTGTATAAAATTACCTGTAGGCTATAAGGTATATATGCAACATAAGTGAATTTTGTGTTTAGACTTGGGTCTAATCCCCAAGATGTTTAATTAACTATATGTAAGTATTCCAAAATAACTAAAAAAAAAAAAAAACAACAACAACAAAACCAAACCCTAACTCCAAAATACTTCTGGTCCCAAGCATTTTGGATTTCAACCTATACTACTTTCCCCCCATGTTCTTTAACCTGTTTCTACCCCACACTTAAATACTACTATGTACAACATATATGCTACATTAAATATTTAAAGTTGTTGATAATGTAATTTCTAACATACCTTTTTTGGAACTGCTTTGATTCTTCTTGGTGGTGCTGCTATCTGCCTTCTTAACATTAGCACTTTTCACATTTTTTTTACTTTTAGAAGTAGCTTTCTGTTTAGGTTTTTCTCTTTTAGATGTCTTTTTTGGTGGCTATTAGAAAGGAAAGCAAAGTACATATATTGAAATTACTGCCATCTCTCTCCTTCTCCTATGCACCTCAGCAATATTAGAGAATTAACATTTGTTGTCACCAATTAAAAGTTATTACTGTCTGGGTGCGGTGGCTCATGCCTGTAATGTTGATTGTCAAATCAATGATCAGTCGTAAGAAGAAATAATAGATGCTCACATTTGTTCTGCATTACGGATGAAAGACTTTATACATATGGTTGTATTTAATTTTGAAAAAGAATCTGAAAATAGATATATCTTCTCTTATTTTCTGTCTCTCTCAACTAGAATCTAACTCTATAAAAACACCATTTTTTCCCTCTTATGTTCATGGATACATCCAAACTACTAAAATAGTGCCTAGTACACAGCAGTTGCTCAATAAATATTTATTACTGTATGAGGAATCTAAGGACCAGTTGAGTTTGTCTTGTCCACAGTCACATTAATAAAGAGGCAAGATTCAATAAGAGATCTGATCCAGAATTTAAGTTCTAAAATACGAGGCCATAGCTAATTAAACAAAAGCAAAGTACATGCATATGAATAGACTAAAATGACAAAATTACAATTTATAAGTTACTTCATCTCATCCAAGGCCTAGGAAAGTAGAAAGCTTTAATTCTTCCTATTAAACAAACATCCCAAGATATTTAGCTTCTCATCTTTATACACCAAAGCCACTGCAAATCACTCCACAGAATGGTTTTCTGAATGTTTTTACACTTTTGATTTCTAAGTTTCACCATAATTCAACCTTTAATTTTTTTTTTTTTTTTAAAGAATAGAAACATTATGTTGAATCTGCTTTAGATTAAGGTGCACAGACCGATCTGTTCCAAAAGCCAAGCAGGCCCAGACTATTTCCAAGTATAGTTCATTAGATTTTAGTGTTTGTCTTTTCCTCCCGCCTCAGTCTCCCAAGTAGCTATGACTCTAGGCCTGCACCACCACACTCAGCAGGATTTTAGTATTTATCTTTCTTTTTACTATAATACCAATCGATGCACTATCTACATAACCTACTATCACCCCACACTACCACAACAATATGCTGTTGACTGGGAAATAGCTAACCTATGCAGTTTAGCAGCAAAAAAAAAGGCCCTTTAAAAAGGTGTCAAGGGGCTGACATGTTTCCAAAAAGTACAGTAACTTCACCATAGACTTCACAATTTAGAGCATTTTCACTCATTTCCTAATTCTGAGACATATACCAGGTGCTAGGGATTGTGAGACAGGTATAAATAGTTTATCAGTTTTTACAACTAAAACTACGTTGAAAGTTTATTAACTGTCCATCTAGTTCACATAAACTACATTTAGCTCTGAAAGGAAATAGTAAAAATTCTTAAGTTCTGCTGATGCACTCAATACACAGAATAATCACCACTGCACATTATATCTTAGCCAAGGACTAATAAAATCTGGACTTGCAGGTATAATAAACTAAGTTATTGCTGAAAGAGCTGGGGAGGGTGAACAAGAAAAACAATAAGCATTATTATTTGGGCCTAATTCAAATTAGGTATAGTTATTAGAATTAGGTAATTAAAATTCTTTTAAGGCCTCCTATTAAACTTTTAGAAGGCATTTACAACAAGGCACTGTTTTTAAACCTACATGTTGGAAATAGTAATAGTTTGACAAAGCTCAAACATTTGCAGTAATAAATCAAGATCAAGCCATTTCCAGAGAACTTTACTTCTGGACAAACAGATAAATAATGGAAAGTATGTATCTTTTTATAGGTCATAGCTCCTATAAGGGAATGTTCTACAGTTTTTCTAAATACACAACTAGGCAGAATCTATGAGCAAAACTTCTAAAGGACTGCAAACATACTGCACCACAAGCACTATAGAAGATATAATGTTCAGAGTATAGGCTGCTGAGGCCAGCTGCCTGGTTTCTTTTTTTTTTTTGAGACAGAGCCTCAAGCTGTCCCCCTGGGTAGAGTGCCATGGCCTCACAGCAACCTCCAACTCTTGGGCTCAAGCAAGTCTCCTGCCTCAGCCTCCCAAGTAGCTGGGGTCACAGGTGCCTGCCACAATGCCCGGCTATTTTTTGGTTGCAGCCATCATTGTTGTTTGGTGGGCCCTGGCTGGATTCAGACCTGCCACCTTAGGTGTATGTGGCTGGTGCCTTAGCCACCTGAGCCACAGGCGCCAAACCAGCTGCCTGGTTTCAAAGTCTATCCCTAGTACGCAGCTGGGGTCTAGTTTCCTCATTTACAAACTAAAGAAAAAGTTTCTATGGTTTTATGGTTTAATGTATGCATTAATACATGGAAAGTATTTTTGGTTAATAAACTTTAACCACTCAATAAATATTTGCTATTACTACCTTATGAGCAAGCACTTCCTTTTATAAAGTGAGAAATTATTTCATTAGGCAAATATAATTTCTTCTAATAACTTAAAATTTGTAAGTGTTCTTTAAAAGCAGGGCAGATACACCTCTTGGTGGCATCAGAGATTAAAAAATTTTCAAATTAATTTTAAAAGGGACAGATATGTCAAATGTAAATTACAAAAGAAGACAGACTCAATAACCTCGTTATTAACTAATCATATTATTTCATGCTTATTTCATTACATTATGGTAGATACGACTTGACTCGCCAACATCTGAATCACTGAATTAACAAATTATGTTATCTATTTATCTATACTGGATCTCACTTATCTTTTGTAAATTCTTCTGTGAAAAACTTTTTTTTTTCCGTAGTTTTTGGCCAGGGCTGGGTTTGAACCAACCACCTCTGGCATATGGGGCTGGCACCCTACTCCTTGAGCCACAGGCACCGCCCCTTCTGTGACAAACTTAAGATAGGAATTCAGCAAAGTATCTTTTTTAGGTTGATTAGCATTGACTTAAGAAATAGTAAAACAGGGACGGTGCCTGTGGCTCAGTAAGTAGGGCGCCAACCCCATAGACTGAGGGTGGTGGGTTCAAACCCAGCCTAGGCCAAAATGGAATAAAAAATAGCAGGGTGTTGTGCCAGGCACCTGTAGGCCCAGCTACTCGGAAGGCTGAGGCAAGAGAATCACCTAAGCCCAAGAGCTGGAGATTGCTGTGAACTGTGACACCACAGCACTCTACTGCTCTACCGAGGACAACAAAATGAGACTCTGTCTCTAAAAAAACAAAACAAAACAGTAAAACAACTTAAACTAAACTCATACCCAGGATTGAGTTTTCTCAACAGATAATACTTTCCTTTTGAAATCCTATAATATTAAGTATCAAACAGCAGTTATACAGAAAACATCTTCTATAACTCTAACATCAGCATATTTTCAATGTATTGAATTGCGCAATCAGAAAGTGGTTACATTAGAAACCAAGTACTGACCTGCTTTGTTTCTTTTTATTAAATATTCTGAAAAATTTAGTCATTATAATAAAAACATAATATGCCATTATTAAGGAAAATGCTAACAGTACTCATTTAATCAAACAGGAACTAAGACTGGGTCTTTTAACAAAATACGTGTGGAAAAAATGAGCTAAACAAAAAACAAACAAGAACTTAGTTTCCAAATTGTTATGGAATTTATTTTTAAAGATTCTGGTTTGCTATTTTTGAACATGCTGTGGTGGTTTAATCAAGATCATCAAGTATTTTAGACAGTTTTGATGTGTTAAGCGGAACAAATAAAAATTGACAGATGTCATTAATTTCAGATAATACAACGTGCTACAATCTAAATTTTGTACAGATTTTAGCAATATAAATTTTCAAAAATTTGAAGATTTTCCCTGTCTCTGATAACCATGAAGGTACAGACTCAGAGGACTAACACAAGCACTTTTTGAAGGAAGGCAAAGAAAAAAAAAATCTTGGGAGAAGCTTACCTATCTTTATAGGCAGCAGGGCTCTTGAAGGAGGGTCTCCCAAAAAAGACGCCTGTCACAGAGCCAGAATTCTGTCCTCAGAGCAGAAAGGTTGTACTGGGTGAACAGATGAACAAAATAAAAATTAGCTTAAAATACACTATTCTTTTAACAACTTGGCTGAGAAAACTCAGGATGCCAAGAGTAAAGAATGTGCAAGTCTAGTTTATTTCACAAGAGATATGAAAGTTTAAGTTGAAATGGTTATCATTAGGGTGATTATTCAACTTTGCCTTCCAACAAAAGGTTTAAATGGTTTACAGTTTTATAATTCTTCTGTTCAAATTATAAGATTTTTTAGCTTTTAAAAACATACTTAAGAACCAATAAAACTTTCACATCCACGCTCACACCACTACCAATAATTCCTTGAATGGTCCAAGTAGTTCATCAAAAATTAAAACTGGACGTTTTTCTGATTTGGCAAACACTGTAGGATGGCTCACTCCACAAAAAATGTAGGAAAGCCAGCAACTAGATCTTAGACCTTCCTGTGCACCTAGAGAGGGAAAGGACAAAGTGTTGGCCAATGCCACCAATGGAGATCTCTGAATAAGGGATTGTTTCCAGAGAAGACAGCCAAAACATCACCAGGAAAAAGCCCTTTGCACTTCCTTGTCTGGAACATGGACACAATGGTGTAAAGGTAAAACAATCGCCTTGAGATCATGAGCTTAAATAAATACCATATGTAAAGACGGTAGATCAGGAAGGTACCCTCATCTTTGATGCTTCTCTTGAGCAGCTATATTGGCCCAGAGTTGCCTGTGTGTGAACTTCCTGACATCAACTTCTTGTTTTGAATATTATTAATAAAAATTTTGAATTATTTCAGCTGAAACATTTCTGATATGTGAGAGCATTCAGATAAATTGTAAATAATCAAAGTAAAAATCCAGTTTGTTCTATACTTTCTATAGGTAAGAGTGTACTATAAAACCAGTAGAAAATAGGAACTGAAGAGGCATTAGGAAAAGATGAAAAAAGAAGCAAATGAAAGACTATTAGAGATGTTTTCTGTCCCCTTTTTTCTGTATTCTCTAGTCACTTCTCTGTGCTCAGGCTAATACCTACAAATAGCATGACAGAGCATGATTTAACCTCACAGTTCATTTTAGCCACCTTTCCTTAATGTTAATCCAACATAGGAACAAACTGATTTTCAGAACCAGTTTATACAAAATAACTAAACCTGTTTATTTTCCCACTTTTTCATTTTTAAAAATTTCAATAGATTTAGGGGACACAACTATTTTTTTGTATGTTACGTGCATGAATTGTACAATGCTAAAGTCAAAGCTGTATCTGTCAACTGAATAGTGTATACTGTACCCAACAGGTAGATTTTCCTATTATCTTATTTTAAAGAAAAATTCAGTTTTTCTTCCTAGCTCCCAACTGCTCACCTTCTACTGCCCTAAAAGGCCAATGTCCACAGGCAAAGTTAATAAGGAAATTCAGAATCAATCTGTCATAAAGGAATTATAGTTACTCTAAGAGTACCCTCTTTTGAGTTAATTCCACGGAAAAGGGATTATAAAATTCTGATGAATTACTGTTTATCATAGAAACAAAAGTACAGAAAACTTCCAATGTTTTAGGTTTTCAGTTAATATACTAAATCTGACATATTTCCTTTTAAATGACTTTTTAAACTGTCAATTCTGTTTTACCTATGTAGATTTCAGTGATCTCATTTAAAAAAATGAATTTATTTATAAACATCCTGCTTTTCCATACAGTTAAATATGAAAACCAGCAGGTGAGCAAATATTATTCAACCTCACATCATTAGCCAAAAACTACAATGTGAACTGGATTTCTGCTCCAGATTTCTGACTTCAACAATGTGTTTGGACTGTATATTTCTCCATTTTACAGAGGAAATTAAAAAAGTAAAATTAATCTAACTAATTCATGGTTATTTACTCAAAGAAAAATAGAACAAGAACTTGATCTTAATGGAGAGGAAAGAGTCTTTATCAAAGAAAAATCAGTTTCACAAAATGAACAGTAACTCAGAATTTAATAATTGTCCATAAAAAAATCTACAGGCAATCCATAGCTTTTCTGATTATCCTATAACTTTTCTTATGGCCTCTTCTTATGTCCTTTCATTGTAAGGACCTCCTTTTATGAAGTCCCTAACATAGCTGCCACTTAGCTAATGTATTCATAAAATGGAATAAGGAAAAACAAAGTTGCCATAGGTAAGGGTAAGTTTTCTTGCTAGCACTTACCTTTCAAGGTCAATCAGAGCTGTTTATAGAAACAAAACCAGCGATAAAATGTTGAAGAGGGCAGTACTAAATTTAAAAGCTCTTTGGAACAGTAAGAATACTTGTGCTTGTTAGAGAGACATATACAAGAAGGAAACAAAAAAGATTTCTCAGCCCAGACTTCATTGGATTTACAGTAATATCTCTGTAAGCTGACCACCCAAGGATCTCTAACAAATTGGTTAACATGTAAAGGTGGTCAACATGAGGAACTGGGCCTACTGGGCCACACCACATGTGGTGCATGTCTGGTTTATGAAAATTAGGTCAACTTGAAGAAATGGTCAACGTAGGGAGGTGCTTAGCTATAGAGGTTATAAATTTCATAAAGTCAGTATTAGGACAAGCAGAAAATATTTCTCTATTAGAGTATGATGTAGCTTTTATATGGTATGATTTCATACTATGTCAGTAAAAAAACCATTTTTTCAACTTTCTTTCTCTACTCCATTGATTTACATCATTTGAATGGAGTTTCCAGCAACAGATCCTAGATTATGGAACTACAGAAAATAAGGCTATAGCGATAGTTCCACTTGTGATTATTATCTAGGAACCAATATGGTTATAAATCAGACATCATCTGTATACACAGAGTTCAACTATTTCTGCTTAGACTATGGAGCAATCTAAAAAGCAAATAAGAGAGTAAGTATAAAATACCCTTAGTTTTTAACTTTTACTTTGGCCATGACAGGAAGATTAGATTTAGAAATTTTATTTGTCATAAAAGGTCATCTTACCAGCAGCAACTAATACAGTGGTTCTCAACCTTCCTAATGCCACAACCTTTTAATATAGTTCCTCATGTTGTTGTGACCCCCAACCATATTTTGTTGCTACTTCATAAGGGTAATTTTGCTACTGTTATGAATTGTAATGTAAATATCTGATGTGCGGGATGTATTTAGATGGCCTAAAGGGGTCACGACCCACAGGTTGAGAAATGCTGAACTAATACATAGTACATGTACCAGGCACTGTTCCCAGTATTTTAAATAAAGTCATTTAGTATGAGTCTATGAGGCTAATACTATTGTTACTCCCCACATACAGATAGGTAAGAGCAGTATAGAGTTAAATAATTTGCCTAAGGCCATATAGTGATAATCCAAGGTGGAGATGGGACTTGAACCCAATGTCCAAAGACCATGCTTATAATGATAATGTCTTTATGAAAAAAATTAGATGTTATATAACAACTTTTCATGCTTTAACTCTGTCCTTAAAAAGGGTTTAGAAAATTGGCACATAGTAGAAAAGCAAATATTTGCTGAATGAGGAATGTAATTATTTTTAAATTGTCACTATATATTACATACTTATAAACAAACATGTTTTGCTACCAGATGTCCAATCCACAGAACCTTAGTACTTAAATTACTCATCTTCTTTCATGCCAAATATATATTAAGATATTTATGAAGCATCTGCTAGATTTGCAACCATTTTTCTTAAATTATGAAGCATTTCATACTTAGCTTTATAGAAGTCTTTATAAAACTGGACATTAAAACAAGCATGAATTTTAAACATTTCAAGACAAATATACATACTAAATACATATGCATATAAAACCAGAGATCACTACATTTTTATTCCTTCTAATTCAGTGGTGTGTAACTGGAGATGTTCCCCACTTCCTATCCCCAGGGACATTTAGCAATGTGTCAGGAACACTTGGTTTGGAAGTATCCTCCATAATAAAAATCATCTGGCCCCAAATATCAGTCTGTCATTAATCAAGTCCCTAAATAAGGTAAGGTTTATTACCCAAACTACAGAACAAGTTCTGACCTCTGAAGAAATGTACCAAAATTAAGAGTGTACTAAAACATCACTAACAATAGGAACTCATCTCCTATACCCATTCTCCTTGATCTATTTGAAAGTAATATGAAAGAGAAAGTACAGTTAACCCTTTTAAATGTGCTAGCAGTTCTCTTCTTCCCAAAGTTTTACTTTGGAAACTAAGTATTCTCAACATTTTACAGATACTCCCAATAAAAGAAAATGGCCGGCATTCTAAGTGATACAAAACTCATCTACTAATCAAACTTTAAATGCTATTATTCTCATTAATACCCAACAGGTTTAGAAAAAATAATGGCCCTAAAATCTTTTTGCTTTTGGCATAAAACAGAATAGTTCAAGTCAATTATAAAATCTTAATACAGTATGAAAAAATTCTCGAAGAATCTGCTTCTGTTCAGGATAGATTTCTCCTGCTGCCCTCCCCTTCCCACTATACCGACTCTAGTATTCAAGGACCAGCTTAAGGCCAACTTCAAATCCAGTCCATACCAGTCTCACACTTTCCCAACTCCTATATTCTGACATGGCAATGCAACTAAAAGATCCTCAAGGACAAGAAATTGGTTCATACTTCACCATTTTGGCATCTTCAGAATTAAAAACAACCAATATGGAACCCCGTCTTTGGGTGTACCTATTATGCAGCAAGAATATTTAACTCTCCCCATGGAAAGAAATGATTAAAAAATGGAGTACAACATTTTACCTCCTCTTCACTCTCTTTATCTTCATCATCTGAAGACTCTTCCTTGTTTTTCTTTTCATCTTCATCACTACTAGATTCATCTGAGAGAATTTCAGGACATTTGGTTCGCTTCGCCTTTCTTGCCATTCCAGAACTGTTCCGTTCCTTTTTACTGCCTTTGCTGGAAGTTTTCTTAGATTTTGGCAGTGG
>CAUYTI010126908.1:0-68372 GCA_963575145.1 Galago senegalensis | reverse complement strand
TTTGGTTTTTTTTTTTTTTTTTTTTTTTTTTGCTTATTAGCTTTGTGAGTATATGTGTATTCAATGTGTGGCTCAAGACAATTATTATTCCTCCAATGTGCAGCAGAAAAGAAAAAAAAATTAACTTCCTGCCGGAGAATTGAGGTCTCTGGACAAACCACCACCCTAGAATCTAGAGCAATAAGAGAATACACAAAATGAGACTCCAGATAAGCTTACTTGGAGTAGAAACCACTAAAATCAGACACTACCTGGAATACTTAAGTGACGATTTTCATGAACTATTGGAGGATGATTGTAAATTACCATGAAAGTGAAAGATTTCTGGGGTCCCTACTTTCATTAATTTACTTCAAGGAATTTCAGCAGGATCTTAAACTAAGAAAAGTGAGAGGCAGAAGGATGGAAACAGTAACCATTAGGAAATACACCCAGGATATTCTCCATACAAAGGCTAGTGCTCTAAAACAAAAGACTGTAAGAGCCTTACCTCTCAGAAACGAAAGACAATAATTCTACCTTTCACACTGACAACAGTGAGGAAATAGAACAACAGAAATACTGGGCAGTGCCTGTGGCTCAGTGGGTAGGTTGCTGGCCCCATATACCGAGGGTGGTGGGTTTGAACCAGCCCCAGCCAAACTGCAACAACAACAACAACAACAAAATAGCTGGGCGTTGTGGCAGGCACCTGTGGGTCCAGCTACTTGGGAGGCTGAGGCAAGAGAATCACCTAAGCCCAGGAGTTGGAGGTTGCTGTGAGCTGTGACACCCCAGCACTCTACCAAAAGTGACAGAGTGAGACTCTATCTCTAAAAAAAAAAAAAAAGAACAACAGAAATATTCATTGCTGGTGGGAATGCAAAATGGTGCAGCCACTTTGGGAGAGATTTTGGTAGCTTCTTACAAATATAAACAAAATCTTACTGTATAGTCCTGAAAAAAAGATTCCTAGACCTTTACGCAAATCATTTGAACACTTATGTATACACAGAACCTGTGCAGACTGTTTATAGAAGCTATATTGTAATCACCCAAATTTAAGGCAATCAGGGTGTTCTACAGAAGGAGAATGAAGAAACATTGTATGGTCCATCCATACAAGAGAACATTGCCTTGCAGTGAAAAGTACGACCTATTAAATTATGAAAAGCATAGATGATTCAAAGCTCACATTTCTAACTTAAAAGTCTACTATTATATCATTCCAATGTCATTGCCATGAAATTCTAGAATAGGCAAAAATAGAGATAACAGATATTAGTTTGAACTTCTACTACCATTACCTTTGGGAGTTTAGGATTTTAATATATGAACTTTGGAAGGACATAAACATTCAGAATGTAACAACTGTAATTATTAAACTTTTTGAAAAATAACATCAATTAAAACATTTAAACTCTTTATTAAATCATTACATTGCATAGACATATTTTTTAATCTGAAAAGTCTTATCTATTCCAAGGTTAAATGGAAATAAACCAATTTCCTTAAATACTTGCCATTAAGTGATGGTAAAACCTACACCCAGATTCTTTAGTGCATTTTTAAATTCTCCTATATACAAGAATGAATGGTTAATGGTTTTCTTTTGTGTGTCTCTGTGGTTTATAATCTTCCTTTCTTTCCTACCCTCCTAGTCCTCTAACCCTTTTAGAAGCTAAATTTTGTCATTTTAATATGACGGTAATTGCTATATGCTATAGTCTACTTTGTATCTGACAGGATTGCCTTGCGGGGGGGGAAGAAAGAGATAAGTGCCCTATTGAGTTTAAATAGATTTGTTCTGCAGATATGCCAAACTATGTTTCATTTTTTGAAAATCTCTAAAATGATCCTGAATCTTTTTCAATTGTTGCATTTCACTGATGGTGATACTTTTGAATGAGATTTTTTTGTGTGCTATATGAAAAATACGAGAAAAAATACCTTTGTCGTATTATCTACATGTATCTTGCTTCTGTTTTTATGGAAAACTTAGTTTATTAGGGAGTTCAGAAATTATTTTACTGGATTATACTGTAGTATCCAAAAAAAAAAAAAACAAAAAAAACAAGCCACAAGCATATGGTGACCTGCAAACTTGCAGCATTTTCTTGTCCAAAAAAGAAAACGTACAAATTTTAAGAAGTACATGTGTAGCAAACATTCAGATAATAAAAGATATTATTCTAATTACACCAATGGTACATACATTTCGTCAGATTTAATAGTTGAAAATAATATAAAGATATGAAATCAATAAAATATATTCTTTCTTTGAGTCAATTTTTTTGAAATACCTAATCTGAAGACTTTCTAATTTAATTACAAGGCACTGTCATTTAAAAAATGTTTTCATGTCTAAAAAGTATAATTGTTTAGGTCAAATAAAGTGAGGGAGGTAGAGAAGAAAAGTCCTTTATTCTTGTTACTGCGATCATTTAATAAAAAACAAAACAAAACTAGACAAAACTTTGTTCTTGTTGCTAAACTCTCCATTTCTGCCACCATGGAATCTCTGACAATCTTAGAGACTAGTCTAAAGTTTACCAAACAGTCCCAGTTTCTTAATGTAGCAGTATGATTTTAGAAGGATCTTTTTGAAACGTAAGTCTGAAAATAAGAGAACTAGGGTTGATAAATATTCAGAGAACACAGAATTTAATTACATAACTGATTCTTTTTTCACGATACCACGTCTTTGACCACAATTATTATTGTAAAGGAAAAAAACTGAAAACTTACTTATATGATTTCAAGAAATTAGATCTTACAAATAATGCCCAGTTTCCAACACCAAATTGTTCAAATATGTCATTTTAAAGCTTATCAGACCTCTAAGATCACAACATTTCTGTTATTTTACTGTATCTTAGTATTAACTATACAATTACTTGACACTGTTTTTATAACACTCAGACGGGGAAGGGTATATGTAAATATTTGGTCATTTTTCTAAAAATTCAGGCCCACCATATAATTAAGAGTTCATAATATGAAAAGGGTTTTGGCACAGAAATATATTTTTCAGAAAAATATAAAGGGAGAATAATTTTGAGTTGTCCAGAGTGAGATTCCATTGGGTTATAAGAGCAAAATAGTGCTTTATTCTTATTTACCAAAGTTTTAAAAAGTCCAGAGCAGAGCATATATAGAATGTAGAAAGGTGGAATCACAGGCCTCCAATAACTTCCCTGTGCAGTAACCAAGGCATGGAAATATAGAAAGCTTTTGACCCCTGAACATATTATAGTACATAACAGCGAGGAGGGGCTGGGAAGGGGCCTGACCAATGCTCCTGGTAACTCCTCCTGCTCCCTTAAAACCTAAGCAAATAAATACACAATTTGATTTTTTTTTTTAAAAAAAGCTATTCTAATGATACAGGGTAGGTGCCCCCCCACACCTGCCCTAGGCATGCTGGGTCAGCCAGAGGACTTGCCACATCTTCTACCTTGCTGGCTGGTGAGGGGTGTTGACGCTGAAGAACACAGGAGGTGAGGGCTTGAGAACCAAGTGCAACAGAGAGGGGCAATTGCAGCTGGAGCCTGAGAGTCCCAAGGAAGTTGAGGGAGACCACCGCACAGCCTGCGCTGCTGCCCTAAGACATCTCTTCTTTTTCCTTATTTCAAAGCACAGTACCCACTGATGTGAAGCTGCCCTCTGAGGCACACACAACTTCTGAAACTGAGATGACTCTGACACAGGGTTCCCCCACTAAAGGCTGAACAGGGACACACACACACACACCCCAATTCCTAGGCCTGCGCAGTTTCATGAAGAGATTGTATCCATTCATTAATGCTCTCATTCACTTTGAAAAAGTGCTTTTTCCACCTACAAGTCCTGGCCAAAAGTAACTCTCAAGGCTCTATGTACCCCTAGACAAAGGACCCTGCTGGAGATTTGGGTCTTTCCCTCTGCCAGGAACTCTGGTGCTTTTTCTGTGTTCTTTTCTGTCTAATAAATCCTCTATTACCACTGATCTGTGGGCTCTGGGTTCATTCTTCAATTTCTGAAACCAAGGACCTACTGAAGAAAAGTTATTCCGGTCATACTTATCCAGTTTTAAGATCAGTTTGTTAGCATTTCTCTTTCACCAAAATGGCAATTGCTGTCTCTTTCTCACATGAAAACCAGGACCAGCCTCTGCACAGGACAAGAGACTATATGGGACAGTAAAGAGCCACTAGACGTGAAATCCATGTAGACAAACAGGGACAAGGGACACCCAGAGACAATCTGGACTCAGGGTAAAGATTGATTTACCATCACATTGGATAATTTAGAATTATGCAAGAAAGGGCTGAGTTCAAAATTGGAACACTATTAAATAACAAAGATACTGTGTTCCTTGAACACTTGAGTTTGAAGGATGTAATTTATGTAAATTTATCTTTTTGATGTTATCTTCCAGAGAAGGGATTTACGACACAGGATTTTTTAAGTTTTCTAAGTTTCATCTAACAATATTTTTCTAACTTTTCTACATTTTCTAAGTTTTCTAAGTTTCATCTAACAATATTTGGACCTCAGCTACTATGTGGCATGAACAGTTCTTGAACTGCACATATAGAATTATATAAAGCAAAACACTGAGATCATTTCTATAGAACACAGAAGACTTTCTTAGGATGGTGATGTCTTTTCGAAACATCTTCAGAGTAATAGTACTATTCTAGGAACTATAAAATTTGTCTTTAATAGACATCATCAACTTCATAAAATACATTGTTTATTCTTAAATATCAACTTTTCTCTTTCTCAGTTATTTTTTTCTTTCCTTTTTGCTCTCTCCTTCCTTTTCTTTCTGTCGTTCTCATTTTCTCCCCCCCCCTTACTTCTGTGAATACTTCTGCAATTGCTTTGATTTGTAAATTTTTGTTTGTTTGTTTTTGAGATAGAATCTCACTTTGTTGCTCAGGCTAGAGTGCCATGGTGTCAGCCTAGCTGACAGCAACTGACCCTCCTGCCTCAGCTTCCTGAATAGCTATGACTAGAGTCACCCACCACAATGGGTGGCTAATTTCTCTATTTTTTGTAGAGACGGGATTTCACTCTTGCTCAGGTTTCTCTTGAACTCTTGAGCATAAGGGATCCTCCAACCTGAACCTCTCAAAGGACTAGGATTACAACAGGCATGAGCCCCCACACCCACTCTGCTTTGGAATAAGTACTGTAGGGAGCTTATTTTTGAAAATACATCAGGGCAGCACCTGTGGCTCAGTAAGTAGGGCTCTGGCCCCATATACCAAGGGTGGTGGGTTCAAACCCAGCCCCAGCCAAATTGCAATTAAAAAATAGCTGGGTGTTGTGGCGGGTGCCTGTAGGCCCAGCTACTGGGAGGCTGAGGCAAGAAAATCTCCTAAGCCCAGGAGTTGGAGGTTGCTGTGAGCTGTGTGATGCCATGGCACTCTACTGAAGGCAATAAAGTGAGATTCTGTCTCTAAAAAAAAAAAAAAAAGAAAAGAAAGAAAAGAAAATACATCAAAGAAAAGCATAAAGAGGAGAGATTATTCTTATTCCTTTGGTATAATTATATTTAGTCTATTCTATACACGTTCAATTTCTATTAAATACATTTGTATATTAGCTTATAGAAGTATAAATTGTCTTTGAATATAATCAAAGTATTTATAAATAATGTTTGATCCAAATTTGACCCGATTTCTGGATCACAGTTTGGCCCCTATAGTTGAACCTTTCTCATCCACATTATAAATCAAGATCTCATTTCTCACTTCTGACACAATTGAAAGTCAGTTTTAATTTTCTGTTTTTCATATGTGTATCTTCCCTTTCTTGTTCAGGAATCTGAAAAACAGAACAGTGCTAAATGCTGAGAACTGGATTCTAACATAGAGGGTGATTTCCTTTTTCTTCCCCTTTGTAAGTGAAGCCACACAAAGGCACAGTGGGATAACCCTTTTTGCATACACAGCGGGCTGCACGATCTCAGCAGACTCTTACTTACAGTAAATGATGATGGACTATAAAGCATCTCTTGCTGAGATCAACTCCTCCCCTGCTTACCTGATTGATTAAGAGAGTAGGTGTTTGGTTTAATTGCTCAACAACAGACACAAAATAAATGTCATTATACATATTATACTTCCCATCATAACTAAAATCATTAAAAACTGTTTTATTTTCCTAAAACTTTCTCAACATGCTTCAAGTAAGTGAAATCTGAAGGCTAAGAAGCATTTATTATGAATGCAGACACACGTGTTCTTCTCATATATATACTTTTCATTTTTAAGATTTAGCATTTTCCCCTACTGCCACTTTTGAGCTTGAATATTTGTTTAACGTGTCATGTGAGTTTACCTATCTTTTTCTTTGAATTCAGGGTTCACCAAGGCAAAGTCCAAGTTGTATATTTGTAATGTATTTATAAAAGAAAATAGCAGAGCAGAGCAGGCTCAGTCACGACTTACAAATAATTCTTCTCTCTTACTTCCATCAAATTCCCTTTTTGTTGTGATATTTTCCCCGACCAAAATGGACTATAAAGAGGTTTCCTTTTTTGTTGTTTTGACTTGATGACTTGAAGGGTATTGGTCACCTCCTCTAGGGAATGGGGAAAGTCCTATGACCAGGTGGCAGTTACTGCCTTTCCCTCAGCCAGAGAACTCCCTCCAGACATTGCACTTACACTTTGCTCCCAGGCTCAGAGACTCTTCTCTGGAATTTGCCCATCTGGAAACGACACAGCTTTTTCACCACTTGAATTTCAACCCCGCTTCTCTGAACATATTAGTTATGTCTTCTTTCTATAAAATTCTCCATCAGTCTTCCCAAATTAAGTGACAGGTTATTTATTTAGTTAGTGAGACAGAAATTCTTTGGAATGACTCAGTCCCACTAATATAAATTCATGTTTTCTTTTCTGTTATCCAATAGTTTGTTTTTTAAAGTTGGTACTTTTTAAAATAAGTACTGTTAGGGAACTTTTAAAAAAAAATACATCAAAGAAAAGCATACAGGAGAGATTATTCTTATTCATTTGGTATAATTATATTTAGTCTGTACACATTCAGTTTTTGTTATATAAATTTGTATATTAGCTTATAGAAGGGTACATTTTCCAAAACCTGTGTTTCCAAAATCTCTTTTCTTTCTTTCCTCCTTTTCTTTTCTTTGCTTTATAATCCTGTGTGATTATTGGCTTTCTGAAAAAGGGAAATTAAAGTTCTAAGTGTATTCTTTTGTATTTTCATATTCATATTTAATTCTCTATAAAAGACTAGATCACAGTTTAGCAAACAAACTTTTCCCTTTAAAATACTATTATATTTAGTTATAATCTGTTATATTTTCATTTTTAGGTAACTTTTAGTGATACTAGATATTTCAGCAGGGTCTTGTATACATAACGCATTGCAATGATTTGAAATTATAACAAAATAAATCCATTCACAATTGAAAATTATGACATAAACTTGTATAAAGTTTTCTTGCTAGTACTTATAAAATATTTTCAAATAATATTATTGAAAATAAATCTTATTTCTTGCATTAAGTTATTCTTAGAAATATCATTTTTTGATACTAGCATGTTTTATAAAAAGATATTAAATAGAAGAGAAGACCAGATTCCCTACTTTAGTGAGTTACCCTAGGAAGACAGAAGACAGTACCAGTTTCAAGAGGAATATAGAGGAACAATAGCTCAGTGAATAAGTATTTGGTACAAAAGGAAAGTAGAATATTATATATCAATGACTATTATGTCCCATGTAAATGGAGGAAACAAGAGGGTAAATGTTTTCTACTAACAACTCAACAGTTTATTGGAAAGTCAGCCAATTGCTGGGGGAATTAGGGTATCAACAAAAGATTATCCTCAATTGCTGTTCTTAACTAGATGTATATGTTACACAATATTTCATATATAACTAGATAAAATTCCTCATGTCAACATTTCCGGCTACACTGCGGTTATCTCTTATGCTTTCCTGGATAGATAGAAAAAAATGTGTTTGTGTGGGAGAAGACAGATCAAGAACCAGACCTATGATAGTGAATTTCTTCTCTTGGAAATAATTATCATACCTAAATTTTCCCTTTTAATTAAAAACAAATAGAAATTTGTCTAATTATTGTTCTTATAAAGAGTCTCCTTTTTAGAATCCTCAAGATTCTTTCTCACATCAATTATTTAAATAATAGCAGGATGTTTATAATAAAAATTATAGTAAAATGTAGAAACAATGCAAACTTATAACCATAATTTATAAGTTGTTATAACTTACAGAAAGTTGGTGAAAAGAATCCATCTACTTGTGATCTATATCTATTCAATTAAAATAACAAATTGATCTCTCTTTTCAGGATCTATTCATCAACAGGACTTGACTGATAATTTAACTTACTCTACAAAGTAGCTCTTTCCAAATATTCTGTCTTATGTTAGCTTATTTAAGTATTATCCCAGTTTACTGAAGTCAGTAGCACCAATCTTCTTCAGGTGTCCACTCTATAGAGACACTAACTTTCCAGAAATTCTCTCTAATTTTTTTAAACAACCTTACAAGGTATGATGTATTATACCTGTTTTTTTTTGTTTGTTTGTTTGTTCATTTGTTTTGTTTTGTTTTTTATCTAAAAGGCTATGGGTATAGCTTTCAGATAAAGATAGTTTGGTATTATACAAATTCAAGTGATATACATAAGATAGAAACCTATGTATGTAAGCCTCCAAAGTCCATACTTTGACTTTAAACCAGAGAATCTCAAGTGTTATTTTTCTTGGGTTTAACTCTTCATCAAACCAGTCAGGTCACAGTAACTTTTCACTTCTCCAACTTTGTATCTTGACATCATATTTTTAATATGGGAATATCTGAATGAAATGTTAATGAAGAATAAGAAAGTCTGCAGTTGAGCATGGAGCCAGAAAGGAGGCCATGACTATAGATGTATTAATGACATGCATTATACTAGTGGTTCTCAACCTTCCTAATGCCAAGACCCTTCAATACAGTTCTTCATGTTGTGGTGATCCCCAGCCATAAAATTATCTTTGTTGCTTTTAGCAACACATGCTACTAGAAACAAAAATAATTTTATGGTTGAGGGTCACCACAACATGAGGAACTGTATTAAAGGGTCGCAGCACTATGTAGGTTGAGAACCACTGTATTATAACTTTATGTCTTGATTCAAGATATTTGAATTCACCAGTGTAGTTTTAATCTTAAATTGTCGGTACTTGAACCTGAAAATCATTAAGTATAAGTGAGTGCTCTACATTGGTGATGCTATATTTGTTGACACCTTATGGAAAAAAACATAAGCCATGTTATGGACTAGAGTTACCCATGTGGAGGAAAAAAATAGTAGCTGAATAAGCCAGCTAATATTAAATATCGAGGTATAGCCCAATGTGTGAAATGTTGGAAATCACATATGCCAATGAAACCAGGGATGCTCATTAAAATATGAGAAATAATTATAGTTTTCTAATCTTACCACTAAAGAGTATTCCAAGAGATTGGTGATACTATTTGAGGTTTAATGAACCCCACTTCCACTTAGGAATTGTGCTGGCTTCTATCCGTAAAGTTCACCAAAATTAAATCTAAATTGGAATTATGTCTGGGCAAAAATATTAAAAGACTAACAAAATGCAGTTGTTCAGGTACTCTCACTGATATATTATAACCCCACAGCTCACAGGATTTTACATGTGTTTGCAACCGGAACACATGGTGACTAAAGAAACCCTCTGAACCCTTTGGCAGACAGCACATATCACCATTCATCCAAAACGTTTCAGACATTTAACTCCAAAACTGTCTAAAGCAGTCATTTTTATATCCTATTCAAAAGACAAATTTTAGTTTGTTTTGGGCATTGAAATAGATAGTTCCTGACACTGAAGACTATCATATAATTCTGAAACCAGAAATTTCTGTCATGTCTTTGGTAATGTAGGAAAAAGAATCCAAAAAAGAGAGAGAGTGACACTATATCAGGGTCAGGCCTGAAGATCAAGTGGGTTCTTAGCTTCATGCAGGAAATAATTTAAGGGCAAGCCTTAAGTTGGAAAGAAAAACAGAATTTGTTAAAAAAAAAATAGGAAAAACAGCAAGCAAGCTATCCCACAGATAGAGTAGCAGCCATCTCTCCGAGCAACAGAGAGTAGCACGCCTACATTGTTGGCAACTCTATTTAGGACTAGCTCTTGATTATATTCTAAATAAGTAGTAGATTATTCATGAGTTTTCTGAGAAAATGGCAGAGATATCCAGGAATCATGGATCCACCTCTTTCCATACCATATTAGGAAACTTCTAGAGGTTGTCATGGTGATCACAAACTGTCATGGTGTTGGTGTAGTATGTTGAGACCTTGTAAACTGGATATAATGCTCTACAAGTGGGAGCAGAGATTGTTTATGTCACAATCTTGGCTCTTACCTATATTTATGTTTTGTTTTATGCTTTTTATTTATTTTTTTTAGGTAAATATATTTCAGGTTAATGTGAGGGTACAAAGAACCAGGTCAAATATTTGATTTTGTTAGGTAGAGTCCCGCTTGTTGTTATGTTCCACACACAAAAGATGTGCCAAACACCACACTCCATCCCTATCCAATGAGAGCACCCCAATACCCTGCTCATTACTCTACTCTTTCACTTGAATTGAAATGTGTTTTTCTCCCATGTGGGCATGCATTAGATCATCTACCGGCTTCATATTAGTATTGAGTACATTAGATAATTGTGTTTCCACTCTTGTGATACGTTACTGAGAAGAATGTGTTCCAACTCCATCCAGGATACTACACAATATGTGAAGTCACCATCTTTTTTTATGGCAGAACAATTGTGGCATATGGTTTGAATATACTACAATCTGTTAATCCATTTCTGAGTTGATGGGCATTTAGGTTGTTTCGTGGAGATGTAGCTCTTACCTGCCTTTAACTAGTTTCTACACTGTATCCTGCTATCTTGCTATCCTGTTTTTGTCAGAGACCTTGGTTCAGGTCTTGCATCTTTTTAAGGAGTTGGGCTTGCCAGTTTCCTATTTCAGGAGCAGCAGCACAGAGATGCTCAGTGACAAAATGGAGATGATGATAAAATAGATATTCAAAACCTGAGTCAGGAGAACTTCATTACGTGTTCACACATAGTGGACCAGGTTCCTTCACTGCCTGCAAAGCCTAATGCAGCTTTTGAGAGATCTTCTTGACCTCCAAACAGTATGGTCTGAACCCTACTTTTCCTTTTTGGCAAAGCTAATCATGATGGTTGGTCCACAATTAATGTACAAATCTAAAGGCTGAATAGCTGTTTAGAAAATTGGCTGTGGATTGTGTAAAACCCCAGTGGAAGAGGAAAGGTACATGTTTGTATGAGGTGAAGCTGGGAGCACTTTAAGCAGCAGATGCATGAGAATTAGGTCACCACCTTTAGAATAGTATTTCAACATTTACAGTTTCTTGTGCTGTAGCCAATAACCTTGCAGTATATTAAGACAAGAGGTTCTAGCTGACAGTATGACAAATACCATTTCTGTCTGAGTCATTCAGTATTTGTAGGAATTTACAGAAAGAATCAAGGTAATTCACAGACATCCTTCAAAGCCATCAAACTTGCACATAACAGATGAGAATGCTGTGGAAGATAACTTAGTCACATCTTTATAATCAGCTACCTGGATTCATGAAATGAGTAGGCACGATATGCACAAACCATGCACAGTTGGGTCTCAAATCCAACAAAGTTGTCAGGTCAGCAATCTGTTTTTAACTTCTAAATGTGTTCTTGCCCAAAGAATGACCAGACACACCGATAGCAACCCAAGTATGAAGTGAGATTTATTGAACACAGTAAGATGCATTCACCACACACAGCAAATGGGCCCCTTGTCATAACAGAAGGCCTTGATTTTGGGTTTGAGGTCCTGTTTTATGCTGTCTAGACTGGGCCCTCTTTGATGTATGTGACCCTTTTGCTTTATGTGTCTAGGCTGGGCCCTCTTTGCTGTATGTGTCCATCTGACCCCTTTGATGGGCAGTCAGTTTATATATATCCTGGGTCTTATTGTACATGAAAATTTCCCATGAGCCTCTCTGTAGCCTCTGTTTTCAGGGAGGGCAAACCACAATGAAGATTTAAGTCAATGATGTAATAATTAGCCTTAGATTTCTCCAGGTCACCTTCCAGACCTTATTGCACCTGTGCTGGTTGACCTGCAGACTGTCGAGTTACCTGCATTCTTTTGCAGTTGGTGGTTAGGCTCTGATTGGCAGATCAGCAGGGAGTTCCTTCTTCTCCCAGGTGTGGCCACTTGCCCCAGGCGGCACCAAGGCAGGGTACCCATGTGTGTCCCCAGAAGATCCACACCCTATCATGGAATAAAGGATATGTTTTAAAAAATGTACTGAAAGGAAGAGTTCATGGAAAATGGGAAAGGAAATTATATGTAAGTTTTAATCTCAGTGGAGGATTAAATAACTTTAATTCCCATGAGTGTCTCAGAGCAAAATAAATAAATAAATAAATAATACCCTTAGTTATGCCTAAAAATGTGTTGTTAGCCAAAGGCATACATGGGAAAAGCCATCTGACATGATAAAAAAAAATCCATCTGTGCAGGGAATGGAAATTGATGCTGATTTGTGCTTTTTGCCCAAATACTTGATCTGTAGTGCATAGAGAAAAAAAGGTGTCATGGTATCCCCAGATGATTCAACCTGTTGAAACTAACACTGTGTTCATGATTTGTGGACTCTATTTACTATTATTGTTCCAAAATATGTATTGAGATAAATACTGCACTTCAATTGTGTTGATCAGCTATGTACAAATTGTGGAACTGACAAATTAAGATAGCTGCCTGGGCATCCTGTGAAGCTAATTTATGCTACCTTCCCAGGTAGCATAAGGTCAAGGTCTGCACTTGACTAACTCCTTTGAATATACCAAAGGTGAATGAAGATCAGAGGCCTTGACAAGACCAATCAAGGTCTGCACTTGACTAACTCCTTTGAATATACCAAAGGTGAATGAAGATCAGAGGCCTTTCAGAAAACTGGTTGGGAAGCTGAGTAGCCTAAAAAGACTCGGACTTTGGATTAACATTGTGGTCACATATCACAAACAACCCTCCTTTTAATTCACAAATGTGCTATTCTTGACAACCCATACTGAGCTATATTTAGAGTAAGACTCTGACCAACAGTTGATGGGCTATACAATTCTTCTGCATGCTATGTTGTACTCAGACTTTCCTATGCCACAAATAGGATTACATGATGACTTAATTAGATATGAATATGTCAGGGTAGATGTGATTTTAACATTTTAGTTGATTATCTCATGTTGTTAGGGATTTAATGGGCGCCCTATTTCAGAATGATATCAGCTAGCAGTCAGTTATGAAAGATAGGGAATAGTTTATGAGTTGGCTAGTCATATCACCAACTTTTGAAAAAACAAGCCCATAAATATTTCTAATAGAGCACTTACATCTTTACCCAGGAGTGTAATACGAACTCTGGTGGATTTTAAAAGATCTCTAAGTTAATAATGGTAATGACAAGGCCTACTTGGTACATTTGGAGGTATGCTAAGGACAGCCTAAACTATGACAGATATCCTATGAGTATGGCGTTATTGTTGCTTTTCAAAGGTCTAAGATGCTAAAGATGAAAAGAAAAACTCCTTCTCCTTCCACTTATATTAGACACATAAAGGATTAATACCATGTTGCTTTTTTGGGGAGAGAGCTGAACAATGGCCCATGGTATCTAGAAGTCTATATCTGTAAAATAAGATATGATGATATCCAGGTGGTGCTTAAACCAGGTAGAATCTGCCATTCATTGAACAGTGGCCTGTAATCATCACCATAGTCACTATAAACATGGAAAATATCATTTCTTTGAGAAGGAATGGACAATGACATTGCACCATTTTCATATCTCTGTCATGGCTATCTGATACAATAAAAATTTATGTATTTATTAAGAAACTTACATGAAACTAAACCTATTTATATGGTGTCCCTTTTACCCCCCAAATGAGAAAATATTTCAGGAGCCTAATTTGAAACTCATCAGTGATATAAAAAGTATTGTTCAGAAAAAAAAAAGGAAGGAGAAGTTCTACAAGAAGTTGATATCAGCAGTACTTGTTCTCTTTGTGATACATAATATGAATGATTGACCTAGGACTTTCTTGTAAACATGCTATGGTGTTTACTAGTAGAAAGATAAGGGTGATATTGTATGCTTGAAAAGATTTAGGATCTACCAGTTTGCCTAGATTGCTTATTGCATATACTCTTGCAGTTTGTGGAATTTTTGGAGAATAGCTGACTGGAGAATAGAAGGTAAGTATATGATGTGGACTGAATGTTTAGTTCTCTCTCATACCTGAATTTAAATGTTGAAATTCTATTCCCAAAGATAATAGACTCAGGAGATGGGGTGTTTGGAATGTCATTAGGTCCTGAGAGTAAAGCTTTCCTGAATGGGATTAGTGCCCATATCAAAGGTACCACAAAGTACTCTCTTTTCCTCTTTCTACCATACAAGGTTATAGAAAGATGCCATCTGAAAACTAGAAAGGAAAGAACCAAACACCAGATATGTAGGTATCTTGATCTTGGCATTTCTATCCTTCAAAACTTTGAGAAATCAATATTTATTTTTAAATTACCCTGTCTACAGTAATTTGTTATAGCAGCCCAAACTAACTATGACAGCATAAAAGAATCTTTTATATGTGAAACTGAGAGGTCCCAGGAGCAAAGGCACATTTTTGAAAATGTTACTATATCTATTGTTCAGTACTTGTCCATTAATTCAAACCCAAAATAGATAGAGCAATGGAAGTAATTTATTTTTCCTTGAAGCCATGTCTGAAAGATTTGGGTTATTCAGAGTGTATTTATCGATATCACTTGAAATATTCTTTATGTTTGCTGTTAGTTAAGAACTACTATTTGTATAAGTAGATGACAATCCATCTTGTCTATCTCATTATGAATTTAAATTTTGTCTATATACTGAATAATCTTATCTCCTCAGCTCAGACGTAATAGTAAAATGCAGACTCATACTTTTTGTCTCTTTGATGTATACATTTGACGTTCTCACTTAACTTAAAACTTCATCACATGATTTGTATCTGCCTAATTCATGTCAATCTTATTTTTTTCTCATTCTTCTCATTTTAGAATTTTACTCCCCTTATGAATTAGTAATTTTTATCAATTTTTACTTGACATTACCCTATACTCAAAAAATCTTACAGATTATCTAAAATATTTCAGTAAGTCTATTTTTCAATATCTCCACTATCTACTTCAACTTACATGTTAAGTGTGATTACTTTTCAGATAGACCATCACTGCTATCAAAATGTCTTTCTGAGTTCTCTTTTGTCTCTATGTTAATCTTTTCTCCAAAAATTGTGATAAGCATCAGTTTTTAAGTTTTAAAATGTGTTGATCCTTTTGGTAATGCTGGCTGACCTAAAATACTAGCCTTCATATCCCTGCAATTAAAACAGATCACATAATGGTAGCATCTTTAATTTTCTCAGGTAAGTGGACTCTTCGATAAAAAGGGTAAAAAGTTCAAAATAGGAAAACCTAAAATTATAATAGAACAATAATAAGTTTAAACTTATTATCTCACTCCTTGTCACCTCCAAGCCTGTTAGATACATTTATTATTCCTATTTTACAGGTTATGAAGCTGAAGCACCTGGAGGGCAGCAGATATACCAAAATTCAAAACCATAGCAGAGACAGCCAGAGGAGAAGGTGGTGGGAACAAAAAAAAAAAAAGGAAAGGAAAAAAAGAGAAAACATGAAAAAATCAAGACATAGAAAAGTAGAGAAATTCAAAAATTTATAGTAGGAGATGGAGTAACTAACAGCCAACAGTGGGCTTTAGAAAATGAAAGTAACCCCTGGAAAAACAAATGAGGTGAGTTCTACAACTGCCCAGCTTATTGCCTTCAGATTTCCAAACTGAAGTTCAGGCAGGGGAAACTCATATGGAACATAGAAGACTCCTGAGTTGGAGATATGATCGTCTAGCAGGGTCCTTAAACTTTTAAAACAGGGGGCTGGTTCACTGTCCCTAACACCATTGGAGGGCTGGACTGTGGGCCCCAGGATGACTTGGCTGCTAAGCAGGACAGGCAGCAGTGGCAAAAACACCCAGTGGGCCTGATAAATGTCCTAGGCGGGCTGCCTGTGGCTCGCGGGCCATAGTTTGAGCACACCTGGCTAGAGAGACAAAGACAGAAAAGGTTTGCAGAGTAGAGTACCAGAAAAGCAAGAACTGCATTGATTGAGAAAGGCCAGGGTCCTGCTCTGGGAGCCAAGCTGTTAAGACCTGCAGATCGAGGTATCATTTAACTCCAGTGAGATTAGCCCATATCACAAACCCAAAACCAGAGATGCTGGCGTGGATGTGGAGAAAAGGGAACACTCCTACACTGCTGGCGGGAATGTAAACTGATACATTCCTTTTGGAAAGACATCTGGAGAACACTCAGAGAACTAACATTTCAATTTTTATTCCATCCTCTTGAAAATGTTTTGTACTTTCTGGGCATCCACTGGAATTTCTGAGTTTAGCTTTCACCTCTTTGAATGTGTATGGGAAGTCGTCAAAGGTGCTAAGCAGTATGGGACAGGTTCCAATGCGTGAGTGTTTCAGAAAACTCAATGCAAAGGGATAGTGTTCTATTTTATTATTACTGTCATCATTGTTATTATTATTTGCGGGGGGATAAACAGACTGCAGTGCTGAGGGAGGGAAGAGGTCAGCAACATTTGATGTGACTTCTCTTTGGAGCCAGGGTTCAAAACAAACCATCTGGAACTCATCGATCTTAGTTTCCGTCTATCGTTTTCCACCTTGAGTGAGTCCTTTGACTGTAAAGAGCAGATTGATTCAGACTCTGCTGATTTTCTCCCTGCTTGGTGACTCTCACCTCTCACGTCTGCTTCCCATCTACAGACAACCGTCATTCCTCTGCTGCTGGACACTGCCAGAGCTGCACCCCCGTGGGAGGACACCTCGCCTGACTCCACACTCTGGTCTCTTAGGCGGCTTGCTCTGTGTGGCTCCATGCAGCCCCAGCAACGCCAACATCCCCAAACTCCTTTACCAGGCAACCGTCGCAAACGGCCAGCCTCCCGGCCAAGCCTGCATCCAAGATTCTCAATGTTCTGTTTGATCCACACAGTGATTAAAAAAAAAAAAAAAGTCAACATTTAAAAACAGAAAGATTGCTCATGCAAATTCAGAAGTCTTAGCAACACTAAGCATCTCCTCAATGAACCTCAGGCAAAGGCCTATTTGGGCTGAGGAGCAGGCACCTCTTCTTTTTCTTTTTTTTTTGCAGTTTTTGGCTGGGGCTGGGTTTGAATCCACTACCTCCTGTATATAGGACTGGCACCCTACTCCTTTGAGCCACAGGCACCGCCCATAGCAATCACCTCTTTAAATAAGCAGGTTCTTATCAGTCCCCCCTGGCCCCACCCGGGAAGCTAAACTCACTGGTGTTACCTGTGCCGTTCTCTGCTCCCATGACTGCAGAGGTCTTCCATATCCATTATTGCACTGAATCCTCCCAACCTTGTGAGGTCAATATTTTATAGATCGGGAAGCCATCCTTCTCAGAGCCATATTAATTGCACTTTTTATTTGAGTGCATTTAAAGGTACTTAAGTGTTTCTATTTGGATTCTCTGAGGGCCATCATTAAATATTCCGCTTTCTTTCCCTCAAAACAGAATGCGTTTTAGGTTCTGCTCAGGAATATTCATTCAGAAGGGTGATGACGGTGCCGTGCTGAGACGAGGAGTGAGGACTCCTGGCTCGCCCTGTGCTGTGAGCATGTTTGCTGGGCCTCCTTGAACACATTATTAATCAAGCCATGCCCTGGTCATCTCATCCACAGGACAAAGAGAGGAAAATAGTGGTGAGTGTTGCCTTGTCATTTTTTGCTTCTGTGTAATATAACCTGGAAGACAACAAGTGACTAAGAATGAGAATCACAGAAGGTCAAGGCCAGGTCCTGGCCGGCCTCCACTTCCATGGCCAGATCTTCTTATTCCATAAGCCAGTGACTTTCAAACTGTTCATCCTGGACTCCTAAGGCTATGCCAGCCAGGTCCTTCCTGCAGGGACCGTCAGAGCAAAGAAGTGAGTGCTCTGAACTCCAAATTCGTAGCCACCCTGTGCTGAAGGCCATGGTGAGCCACTGAATATTTGTAAGTGGACCCTGAACTGTGCAGATTCTGAAGTTAACAGAGATTTCTCTCTGTGAAAGGTCTGTTTGAGGGGAGAAAGCCGATGGCAGACAGGAATGCGGGGAGGAGGCATATACGTAACAAACGGAAGAGAGGAGAAGGTTTATGCACTAAGAATGAATGTTAGAATGGTGACTAGTGATTGGCGGCCATGGACGTCAATGAAAGGGGAGAATCTGGGCTGAATGCCGTGTTTTTGGTTGCACTGATGGTTCTTAGAATTAGGGAGAGGTCATTTAAGGAGAGTAAACAATTCCAGGGAAACGGGAATGAACATGAGAATTATGGCGTGCATGTGGGGCCACCAAGCTGAGGTATGGATCAAGAAATCAGAGGAGACAGAAGGCCCTTAAAACAAAGAGGTGCCCCCACTGAGCCACCCGTGAGTGTGGGTGAGCCTGGGAGTTATCACATGTCCTCTCCAAGCCCAGGCCCTTACTCATTAAGTGACACACGCACTGGGACTGGGAAGATCAAAGCATTAATAAGCGTTCGAGGATTTTGAACACCATTAAGTTATATGTGAATGTCACGTTTTACTTACTGACTCCTGCAGTTAATAAAAATGAGAGACGTGGGCCAAAGACAGTGGCATTTTGAAGATGGATGTGTCCCAGAGGTGGCGCTAGTTGGTGCTGGACCTTACACAGGACCCACGTGAAGGTCCACAAGGAAGTCCCCCCACCATGGCCTCGCAGGCTCTCCACACTGTCCAGGCAGTAGAACTTGCCTGTCAGGTGATGACTCCCTGGGAAGCTCCTTTATTCTCAAGAAAATCTCTAATAATTTGGGCCTACCTGAGACTACCTTCCAGCCATTCTTGAGAAGACTAAACAGGGAGAGGAAATATGTGTCCATGAAAGGGAGGACTCGTCAGCTATAGGAAACAAAATGCTGGGTTGGAACTTCCCCACTCATTCCAGCCCCATTTGGTAATCTCCGCCACACAGCTAGCGATTAGCCAGCGTGATGTGTAGAAACAGGTTAGGTTTTATTTCTGTCATCTGCAAGTGATCAGTTAAGGACGAGCTCCCAGGGGCCCCCAGCAGGGCTAGAGGGGCTGGTGGGGGAGGAGGCAAAGCTGAAGGGGTGAGGAAGTGAGCCCAAAGGCAGCTGCCGGCCCAGGGAGGTGAGCTCCCCTCAGCGTGTGCCCTCAGGACACTGCTTCCCTATGCTCACACCTGCTGGTCATGTTCCCGTGGGTGAGAGCAGGTGTGATACAATGGCAAGTGTGCTAAGGAATGTTCTCGATGCAGGACGCGTTTCTGTAACCATGACCTGTGGACTCACAGCACAAACCCAGCACTCGTGGGCTAGTGTGCCTGCTGCAGTCATTTCTTCCTCTTGCTCTGGGGAAACTTCCTGCACTTAGGGTTAATACCCAGGATGGTCACAGGAAGAAGCCAGATTACTAAGAGGTTCTCTCAGTCCTGCTGCTTGGATATGCCATGCATGCCCCACCCTTACCCGATGCAGGAGCTCAGACCCTCTTGCTGAGTGGTGGTACTGACACGGTGGCCCTGAAGTGGCCAGTAGGGAGGAGAGGTCCACTGCAGGGCACTTGATACCATGTCACTTCCTTTTCTTTTCTTCTTTTATCTTTCTTTGGAAACAGAGTCTTAATCTGTTGCTCAGGCTAGAATGTCATGGTGTCAGCCTAGCTCACAGAAACTTCAAAGTGATTCTCTCACCTCAGCCTCCAGTAGCTGGGACTGTAGGTGCCCACCACAATGCCTGGCTAGTTTTCTTCTATTTTTAGTAGAGACAGGGTCTCGCTCTAGCTCAGGCTGGTCTCGAACTCCTGAGCTCAAACAATCCACCTGCCTCAGCCTTCCAGAGTGCTAGGATAGCAGGTGCACAGGCAACTGCCCCTGGCCTACTGCCCTCCTTTGCAAAGGGACACTGGGACACCTGTCAAGATTATCCAAGTTCAGAAATTCAGTTCCTCAGGCGGTTGGGGATGTTGTGATAAGCCTGGGTCCATCTTCCTCATTCTAAATGAGCTCAGTAGGAATCAGTGTTTGGTTCTGTGAGGAGGCTGATCAGAAAGTGGCAGAGGGAGGCAAGAGGCTCCCTCCCTGCTGTCTCCCCAAGTCCATTCCGCTCCCTGTGTCTGCCACTCCTTCGCTGGCCTCTCATCAGCCAGCAGAAAGTGCAGGGGGAATCTGAGCGGTCAATTCTGTGACCTGACCAGGGAGCCCGAGAGAATCAAAGGTGACAAGAAAAGCACCCAGAAGCATAAGGGGGGGGGGCATTGGGGTGGGTTCCTTCTTGCTCATTTTTCTTTGGCAGCGCACAGGAGAGGCGTTCCTCCCTCTAGCTCCTCCAGCTGTATTCCCAGCACACTGAAGAAAGGAGGGAAATGCCATTTCAATGTATACTATTGAATTTCTGTAGGATGCCGAAATATTTCTGAAGTTAATAAGGGAGCTCTGAATAGTCTGTTTCAAATAATTACAGAAAAAATACATTGAAATAATTAGTAGTTGCTACCAGAACATTCAGCAGAATGAAATGACATCTCTGCGTGCCTATTAAGCTGCACTTTATTTTCAGTTTAGGGTGTTTGGATGAAATTAGATGGCAAACATGCTGCCTCGTTGAGTGATTAGAAGAACTAGTTTCATTTAGAGTCAGACTAGTATCATCATCAGCTTTTTTCTCTTTCTCCTTAAAAAAAAAAAACCAACAACAACTTCTATGCTCTCCTGTTACGTGAGATTTTAATAGAAACGGGACCAACTACAGCCCCTTGAGACTTCAGCTTAAGTGGTTTAGGTGTAATCCCCCCGGATGCAAAGAAAGGCGTTAAACAGAATCTGACTATTTCATATTTTCTAATTCAGGGATTCTCTTTCTACTCTGCTTAGAGAATACAAAAAACCTCCCACTCCACCATCCTCCCCACTTCCAAAGCAGAATCTTCGTTGCCCAAAACAGAAAATGGTCTTAATCTAATGAGTGAAGCCAAATTTGTCTTCAGCTCCACTCCTTGCTACCTTCACAGCATTTCTTTCTATGAAAAAAAAAATACAGATTTTAAAAATATTGAGAAGTCTGACTTTCAACATTTTAATATACTGAAGGCCTTTGCCTGAACACTGACCGTGCCCTGAACCGCCCTCTTACCCCTCTCTTCCTCTCCTCTTTCCCCGTCCTGATCTCAGCCCCTTCCTCCTCCACCTGCCCCCCTCCCTGCCTACCTCCCTCACTCCCCTATGGGAAGAGGAAATGGGAGGAAGAACAAAGGGAGAGATGAGGAATTGAGGTGGCACGCCGGGGTCACCCACACTCGGTGTGCACGGCATGATAAACCGTTATTGACTTTTTCGTTTTACAATACACACTTTTGGAGGGATATTTTTCAGACCAGATTGGCTGAGAAAAATCTTTATGGAGCTATTCTACTTTTCTCCAATATTTTATTATTGTGATCCAAGAAATGTGAAAGAATAGTTAACTGCTTCCTCATTAAAAAAAAAAAAAAGGTTTGGGAGTTTGGAGGTTCCATCCAGTGCAGAAAGGAAGGAGGAGAGGGAGAGGAAATGCCCATGGGAAAGGCGGTTCTCGGCCTTTGGTGGCAATGGCGGAGGAATGAGATGGCTGCAGCCACTGAGCTCTGCAGTTGGGCAGGGCCCCATGTTTCTTTCACCTTGCTGGGTCACTCTCTCCCTAGCTCCTTTGTCCAGGGGTGCCCATTGGGATGCCCCACTTGACCCCCACATTCCAGGCCTCCAAGCTGCGCCTACTGTTTTCCCAGAAAGGGGCTCCATCTGCCTCTCCTGCCCCATTGGGCAGCTTAGCTTCCCATGAGTCCCCCAACGGACCAGCTGAGCAAGTTCTGATGCCCTCCTCAGAGTAGGTAATCCGGTACCAGCATGCTTTTGTCATACCGCTATTCAAGTGCAGCTTCTCCAAAGACCAGTTTGTTGTTTACCCCAGAAGAGTGACAACACATTTGGATAGTTAAGTCGAAATAAAAGTGAGGAAGGATAAGTAGGCTGTGAGTTTATGCAGGGGAAGGAAGGGCTTCCCGGAACTCCTAAAGTCGGCCATCCCTGTGCCTTGCCTTTGCCCAGGCTGTTGTCATGATGTGCCATCAGCCTTGTTTCTAACACTTGGGGGCAGCAGTGAAAAGAGCTAGGGCTGCCATCTGTGGCCAGCACTTGGCTTCCCAATGAGCAAAGTCTCCCTTCGCCCTTCTCCATCAGCCGGTGATGCCACTTCTCCTCCTCTGGCTCTGGACATCTCACCTTTGCTCTCAGGCCCCCTGCATTAGCTCTGCCCCTCTTTCATCCCCATGCTGGCTGCTCTGGCCAGCTGTGCTGCTCTCCGATTCCTTCTGTTGACAGAGCGCTGTCAGGTTGCATGCTGCCTGCTCCTTCTGGGGCTGCCCTGGTGGCCTTTCTCCTCTACCTCTCCCCTTCCCTGTTCTAGTGGCCCCACCTACACAGCTCCTATCTCGCATGGTTTGGTGCCCGGAGAGCACAGACCTCAGTCATTAACCTCCTCCATGCAATTCATTCCCAAATACCCTCCAGGGATAAGTTCTGGACCCAGCAGATCTAGGACACCGTTTCCTCTTGGCGGTGCAGACCTGTCCTTGTTGGAACACGAAGGAATGTCAGACCACGAAGAGAAAAGAACCCCAAGCCTTGTAGTGAGTGCTGTCGGAAACACCCCAAGAAGGAGGGCTGCACTCCAAACTGGGACTGCCCAGCTGGCCTGCAGACGGTCTCTCACTGTGTCCTCAGCTTTGCAAACTCAGTGTGACCCTAAGATTACGAGAGGGTGTGAGCAGTGGCTCGTTCTGCTCTCCTAGCTGCTGTTACGCTGGACTCTTCCCTAACCCTGCCAGGCTGAGCTGTGAGGGAAGACAGTGGAGCTGGGCCTGGTAACAGTTCTTCCAGGAAGGGAATTTGGTTTTATAGGGCAGAGAATACAGTGAAAGCCCTCGGGGAAAAGCCACAACCTCAGTTCCCAAACCAGGTCGGTTCAGAGGCTTCGTGCTCTGGATTTAGAGTCTACACTGAGCCAATTTAAACAATTTCAATCAACAGACCCATGTGACAAATTGCATGTAACACACCCTATAAAGAAGCGAATGGGTTCGGACTTAACTTGCTTTTGGGGAGGGAAGGGTAGTGAACCGAGGAGCCTCTGAGTTTTTTCTTATAACCATTAAAACTAAAACTTAGCAGAGAAAGACTGGCCTTCAGCAGATAACACCGCCTGCACCTCAGAATTAGGACTGAGGCAGGTTGTTGGGTCATCCATAACAAACCCTTTGCTGTGAGAGACTTGGGAGTGGCACTGTGGGTTTCAGCCTCAGCAGCTGGCTGGAAGAAACCTCATCACACTTCATCACAACAATGATGATGATGATGGTGATGATAGTGTCCACCGCCCTATGTGGCTCAAGTGCTAAAAGAGATAAAATGATAGCTAATACTTGTGATGCTCTTAATACGTGCCAAGTCCTAGTCCAAGCACTTTACATGTTCACGAAATGGTTCCCTAGCACATAGTAAGAACTTAATAATCAGTGAATGTCATTGCTAATAGCAAGTCATAAAAACACTTTTAAAGCACATATCATGTGTCAAGCTCTGTCCTAAGTAGTTTACGCACCCTTAACCTTCACAGCAGCTCATGAGTGTCCTTCTATCCTCTCCTTTCTACAGATGAAGAAACCAAGGAACAGAGCCAAGTACAGCATCACCCAAGGTTAAGTGCAGCTGGCGGTGTTGCTGGGTGGGATTTGAGCCTCTGGGATTCCTGTAAGTCCTGCTTTTAGCCACTGGCTCTACTCTAACTAATATTGATTGAGTTCCTCTGGAATGCCCGGCACTATTCTGGGAGCCTGGAATATAGTAGAATTCCAAGCAGCTGGAATTCTCTTCTTTACCTCCTTGAGAGGAAGACAGACAGTCTGCAAGTCAACTCAGTAAAATGCCTACCTTGTTGCAAAGCAGTCAGGGCTAAGGAGCACAAACAGAGCAGAGGAGGGGATAAAAGTTTTATTATCAGAAAAAGTGACATTTGGGGTCAGGAAAAGCCTTTCTGAGAAAGAGACATTTGAGTCACAACCTAAGGAGCTGCGGGGTGCAGCTGTGCAGACATAGGAAAGAGCATTGCAGGCTAAGGGAGCCTATGCAAAGGCCCTGGGGCCTGGATTGTTGGAATTAACTGCTGATCGAATCATAGTCTCTCCTCACCCAGATTTCTAAGGCTATCAAACCTATCTCAGAACCGGAGATGAAGGAACAAGTTGGGAAGTAGATGCCAAATGTTCCTATCTGATTACAGATCCAAATTTAACCTTCACATGGAACAGCAGACCCTTACTTCTCATTCACACCCCCCATCCGCAGCACCTGCAAGTTAGGACACAACATGGCCTCCTTGCTGAGGAACCTAGTTGGCATCTCCTGCTTGCTTTGGAAAGTGCGAGAGGGGCTGAAGTTGAAGACGGCCTTGTTTAAAACCACTTTGATCCCAGGATTGTAACTATTTAGTGCATATTGATTTTCCTTTCCTATTTTTAGGAAGGTGGGAGCATGTTAATTAAACATTTCTGAGTAGAACAGGTTTCCTGGGAAGATGGTTTAAGAGTCCCTGAGAGTCGAATCCTTCATTGACTTTCCACCAGGGACTCTGAGCAGAGCCGGAACAGGTGGGCTTGCTTGTTCCCCACGTCCTGGCCAACCAGACTCTAGATCCACCCCATGCTTCTGTCTGCCTTGCCGTCTGTCCTTGGCCCCCTGTATGGAGGGGCATCAGGAGGATGGGTGGAGAGTCAAGGATTTTAAACAAGAGATAACAGCCCTCCCAGATCGACTGAACACAGCTCCATGAAATGTGAATCTCTGGGACAAGACCTCTCTGGAACCTCAGCTGACTGCATGCACATGACTGACAGTCCCTGCCAAGGGTCACAGGTGGCCCCACCACCAGCTTCTTGAGAAGTGTAAGAGCAGAATTCCAGGGATCTGCTGACTGGACACTCTGGATATCCCAACAGTACAGGGCAAGCAGGTCACCCTCACTGAGGACATTTTGGGGGACTCATGGGCCTGAGTGATAACCCCGAGGACTTTGTCACAGACACAAACACACAGCAAACCAACTTCCACCCATCCTTCTTTTCTCCTCAATTCTATATTTGCCAATTATTCTGCGTTAAGGCCCCAGTGATGCTTTATTATACAGTAACAGTATCACTCAGCCCTACAGGATCTTACTTTGTCTGATGGGTTCTTTCCCAAACTCTGAAAAGCATCCATTACTACCCCCATTTTCCATATGAGAACAAAAGCTTAGTTAGAGACGCTATGTACTTTGCTTAAAACCAGAAGTTAGTAACTGGCAGAGCTGGGTTTTGACCCAGATCTGGAGACTCCGCAATGCACATTTTTCATCTTTGTATCATACAATTTTCCTTTTGCTAGCTAGCTAACACTGAGGGTGTATGTATACACACACACACGCACACATATGCGTGCTACATCAACAACACACGCATAGTCTGTAGGGGAAAAGAAATACCTTTGAGGTTCGTGGATGAGGACCTGGTAACAATAGACAGATTGACAAGAGAAAAACCTGCAGATGTATTTGGTGTAAGTTTTACGTGACATGGGAACTTTCGGAAATGAAGACTCCAAAACTGGGCCACCTGTGTATTTTCTTGTGTGGGTCTGATGAGTGGACAGTTATGGGGAAGTTCATTAGATAGAAGGGCACAAGATGGTGAGGATGGTGCAAGGTATCTTAATAAGGCTATTTTGTTCAGAGTCTTCTCTGGGTCCAGGTGCCCTCAGCATGCACCGTGCCTGCAGGTAGAGAGAGGCCACCTTTGGAATGAGGGTCTCAGGAGCTTCTTCAGGGGAGAAAGATAGCAGAATGGGAAGACTGACCTTTTGCTGATGCTGTTCCCTAAAATGCCCAAGGTGCCATATTTGGGGTAGAGTGCACTTAATTCTCTAATTATTTACTCACACATGTGCCTATGCACAGACACACACTTGTAATGTTCAGCTTCGGAAACATTAACGCCTGGTGCTGGAAATGTCTTGCAGTGACCCCAGCAAGAGGGCCATGCTGTGCATCTATGCGTCACATGTCTTTCCCGTGCATGCAAGCTGACGATAAAGCTGTTTGCACAGTACAAGCTCACCCGAAAACATGCAGACCACTGCTGTTGCTGTCTGTGCAGATGTTTGCACACAGTTAAGCACCAGGAGCCTAAACAAGTCTGTCCCGGGCCATCAGAAGCTCCACAAGGGGTGGGGACAGAGGCGTCCTGCTCACTGCACAGACCAGGCCGTGCGTCTGGGCTCTGAGGACTTTCACCCAAGCTCAACCGGACGTCTTTGCTTCATTCACAATAGGAATGCCATCTGGCTGTGGGACTGAGTACCCAGTGGCAAATGTTTGGTTTTAAAAAAGATAAGTGAGTAGTTAATGTTCTTTCCTCCAGGTGACTTTGATGCCAGGACATTCTTCCCCATCAATGGACACCCTTCCTGTCCTAGAGAATCTCTCTGGAAACCCCTTACTCATTCACCTGGGATCCACTGGGTCCTGATGTGGCACTAGGGGGGAGGTTTGTATATTTGTTTCTGAATTTGTCTTAAGGCTCTGCTGACTGTTGATTTTGAGAATACATCGCCCCATGGCATCCTCTGTGGAAGTCCTTCTGCCCCACTGTCTTTCACTGGACAGTCTCTAAGGAGCACACCACCTGTTAAGGACATCACCGTCCCCCTCCTCTCCCCTCCCTGTGCTCTTTGTCACACTCAGTCACATCACTCTCCACACAGACATCCCCACTTTTCTCTTCTTTGATGTCTCCATTGAACCAAAGTTTTTGTTTGCTTATTCATTTGTTCAAATTTATTGAATACCCATTAGGTGGCAGGTACTATTCCAAGCACTGGGGACATGGCTGGGGACAGACAGCACTGTCAGCCTGGAGACAGACCATAGGAAGATGACTTGGTGTGTTAGATGCCAGACCATGAGAGGGGCCAAGGGGGGCGGAAGCAGAAAGAGGTTCAGAGTGACTGGGGGCACTGCAGTGCTCCTTGAGTGTCTGGGAAGGCTTTGATGAGCTGACATTTGAAGAAGGACCTGCAGGCAGTGAGCCAGGGTGCCCACTGTTCTTCAGGACCAGAGTGCCTGGCCCCAGGGAATGGTAAGTGCTTGGGCCTCTGCAGGAGCTCGGCTGGCCCCCAGGAAGACCTGTGAGGCACACATCCCAGATGGAGGGGATGGTGGTAGGGGGTGAGAGAAAAGGCAGGGTGGGTATAGAGGCGGGTGCTGCAGCCATGTGGCGTGGTTGGGCATTTTGAGGACTTTGGCTCCCATCGAGTAAGAGGGGACACTAGGCTGGGCTCTGACCAGGCATGCTTTATGGCTCTCTCTGCTTTTCAGAGAGTAAGCTGAAAGAGAACAAGGGGAGAGGCAGTGATAACAGTTAGGGGCCACTGCAACACTCCTCATGAGAATCGCTAGCAGCGAGGTCCCTGGCCTGGCAGAGGAGGGGCTGGAGAATCAGAGACGGGGAGCCGAGGGCCACCCCGCCGGCCTCTGTACTGATCAAGTGGAAAAGCAGAGCTGACATTTGCAGAGATGATTCGTATTAAAAATCACTTACCCAGCCCTGCTAATTTTATCTCTTAGGGGTTTCCAGACTCCTTGTGTTTCATCCTTATGAAGATTTCTTTAATTTACCCGTCCGTTGTTTCCCACTTGGATCAGTGCAGCAGATCTCTAACCGAAGCCCATCTGCTAACTTTTCCCCAAACCTCCTCAGTGCAGAGTGAGCTGTGTCAAACACATACCTGGAGACATTACTCCCAGGCTAAAATTACCATCCACCCTACCATCTACCCAGCCCACAGGGAAAACCCACGCTCCTTCACCAGGCTCGTAAGACCTCTGTGGCCCGGCCTCTGCCTACCTGCTCACATTTGTCTACCCGCCCTCCTGTGGAATTCATGCTGCAGGAACGGTGTCAACTTGAGGTTGACTCACCCACCTCCACCTGAAACACAGGCACGGCTGGCCCTGCGTGTCTCTCTCTGCACCTCTGCTTCCCTGTGCACTTGGCCGCAATGCCCTTCCTGTCTGTCCATTACCTGGCTAACCCCTGCAGCTCTTTGAAGACACATCTGAGGTTTCACTTCCTTCAAGAATCCTCTGCAATCACCCTGTCACTCTGCGTGTGTCCGTGCCCTGTGTCGTCCAAACTCCCTGTGCAGCCCCATTGGCGGGCATGCCCAGGGGCTGCTTCCTCTGTGGTTATTCCACAGAACCTGAGCTCTGGAGGGAAGGGGTCAAGGATTAGTCACTGCTTTATCCTGCGCTTCCCGCCCAGGTCAAAAATCAGGGATTTATAAGCAGTCGAGAAGCGAAAGCATCTACAGGACTGTCCGGACTCCAACTTTGAGAGGAAAGTTGCACATTTGATTCTAATAATTTTGCATTCTAGGATGATATGAGACATAAAGGAATCAAATGGAGAAAACAAATATCTATAAAGTGTACCTCTTGAAGAAATAGTCTTACTTAATTTCTCATTCAGGAAGTCTCAACAAATCTCCCGATACACTTTAAAAAACTCATACTTAATTTGATTTCTATTTTTATGCAACTGCTTACATGTATGTTTCTAAGTGTTTGTACATTGTATGAATGTGGACATGTGTGCACAGGGGTGGGAGAGACAGAGAGCGCCCACCCCTAAAGTCCAAGCTTCTTGAGGGCAGAACATTTCATCAGCTACTTTTATCCTGCTCTGGGCTAGCTAAAGAAACTACAAACAAATATTATGAATTATTAGAGGAATTTTCTCCCTGGCAGGAGATTGTAGTGAAGTGAAGTATTTGCCTAGCGACTTAAAATAACCCAGACAAAAGCCAGTCTGCCCCCACCCCTAGAACTCAGAAGGACCAAAATCTTGCTGGGAAATCAGACTGGGAATTTTTTTCACCAATTGTATGCCTTAGTCAAAACGTGCACATATGCTTCCAACACAGGAGAGTAGCCTCTCCAAACCAGATTGCAACCTATAAGTGCCTCCCTGGGCCAAAATACTGCAGCAACACAATTGTTGACTTTGTAAAAAAGATCTGCTGAACTTATATAACAGGGAAAGGAATCAAGAAGATATTCTCTCTCTCTCTCTCTCACACACACACACACGCACACATCTCAGAATTCTTGCCAGGCCAATACAGAGTCTCTGCTTTACTTGGTTATAACAATCTTGGCAATAGAATCCCCCCCACCCAAACAAAAGAGGTTAGAAGTGCCTGGCTGAGGCCATAATAAACACCAAGGGTAAAAGACAGTCAGACAGAAAGAGAAGTCACAGGGAATCGTGGAGAAGCACTGCCCCTTTGAGAGTTGAATAAAGATTTCAGAAACTTCCACTCGGGTTTTAGACCTTGGCTGTTGTCTTGGAAAACAATATCTCAGGGAGCCTGACCTGCATGAGGGCTGAGAATATGTGCAGTTTGTGCCTAGAGGTGAGAGGACCTGGAAGGTCATAGTGATGGTTAAAACCAGATGCCCTTGACTGAGGGCAAGGAGGGATTCAAATCCAGAAACCTCTCAATAGCAAATGGTATTTGTTCCCTTACTGGAGGCAGCAAAGTGACCCATGGTATATCCCAGGGCCCTTTCTTTGAGGCCCTAGCGACTGAGTCATTGGGGTTAAATTTATAAGAGAGACAGGGCACATGTCTAGGACTCTAGCCCACTTGGCAGAACGAGCTGGAAGATGGCTCATGACAATAGAAGAGGAACTGGATCCCTTCCAGAAAGAACAAAAGCCAGGAAGCATGAAGGGAGGTGTGACCACGGGGAGAGGACAGACGGGGAAGGAGCAGGTCCCGATTAAGAAAAGGATGACAGGATGAAATGAACAGAATTCACAAGCAGCACTTAATAAAGACTGTCAGCAGTCTAGTGAAAGAGGGCAGAGTCAGGCGGGGGCTGACACCAAACCTTCTTGGAGAAAGAGACAGCAGGCAGAACCTAGGAGGAGTGATTCCAGGTAAATACAGCCACAGAATCCAGAGAGAATCACCCACCCGGGGTTCTAGGGAAGTTCCCTTTCACAGCAGGACTGTGTCCAAATGGCAGACAGATGGCTCAGTCATAGACTCTGTGGTTGACCCTCGCATCCGGGCTTCTCTCATTCCAAACTAGGAGGCCCTGAGATGCGGGGAAAAGTCTGGGTTGAGGCTGTGATCTCCTGATTTAGATAAAAATGATGAATAACCCCTCATTCCCCAGCCGAATGATAACGGTGTGACCTCAAGATCACATGCTGCTCTTTTGAGGACATTTGGATCCTTCATTCTCAGTGTGAACTCCACAAGGAAGGCTCTGCAAGTCTCCCTGGTGCCAATCATGAGCAGGTTTGTGTCCTGAGTACAAAGAACCCACTGTCCCACAGTCTCCGTGAGGGGACTCCACTGGCTGTCCCATTATTCCAACACAGGCGAAAAACACTCTCCTTCATTGAGACTGCCTCTCCCCTGGCCCCTCCTTGCCAGCCTTACTGGTTCCTCTGCCTCCTACTGGCTTTTCTGGGAATAACTTCCTCTCTGCCTCCTGAACTGTGCTCTTTCTTCACTAAGCATGGTGACACTATCACTGTTTGAGGATTCATGAATAGTTCAGGGCCTGAGGCTGTGCCAGTGTGGCTGACAGTCTAAGCCACACCCAGTGGAACCTGATCATGCGTCCCGCTGGTTCAGGTCTCTTATCAACTATGGGTGATGCTTTCAGCAAGTTACCCTCTCTCAATCCCAACCTCTCATCTGCAAAAAGGGGCTATCCACAGGTCTATGCGTAATAGCCACACCGTAAGCTATTCTCTCCATTGTCTTCTCCCCTCTTCCGACTTCTTTTGAAAAAATACTCACTCCCCAGGTCTCCCAGTCTAACGTGTGGTCTGGATGGGAATGACAATCTCCCTAAGACCTTTCCCTGCTGGTCACGGTATTTTGTCTTAGAGTACGCACTTGATAGGGGGCAAGTCGATCAGTAAAGCTGGTGGATAGTAGATGAACGTGCAGCTGACATGGAGGATAGAGAGGAGGTGAGAGAGGGGATATGGAAAAGGGGTTGGGGGAGAGAGTGGAGAAGAGAAAGGGAAGGGAGCGTGAAGAGAGAAAGAGGAGAGAGAGACAGAGGATAAAAGAAGAGAGTGAGAGAGAGGGAGGGGCAGAGAATGAATGAGTGAATAAAAAAATAATAGAAAGAATAAGAATGTAAAAGAGAGAGAGTCCTGACAACAATGATCATGTCTCTGCTTCTAGTCATTGTGGTGCAAGGATCTACCCTATTTTCTTTGTTTTTATGAGCTACTTGTGTTAAATTCCTCTTCCTACTTAACTCAGTTTCTTACAACCAGGAGTCACTACTACCTGACTGGGTAGTTCTAAGCATTAAATTATAGGAGGCATGTTAAATGCTTAGCACATTAGTTAGTCTACAGTTTAAGTGCTCTGAACAGTGGTAGCTATTTTATCTTAGAACTCAACTTCGTAGGAAGCTATGCAGAACCATGGCTAGGTGCCTATACTCTGGGCACCAAGCTCCTGGGTTTCTATCCGAAATCTATCCATGAGGATATGAGTGATCCTGAACAAATTATCTCTCTGTGTCCCAGTAGTCTCGTCTATGTCTATAGATTGAAGAGCTCAACATCTGTCACATACTTAAAATACTAGTATTGTCATTTTTATCTAAATGATTAAACTGTATCAGTTTACAAGGCTATCTCCCTTGGAAACTATAATCAGAACTTCTTTTAAATACAGGATCTTTGACTTACTTCAACTTGGTATACCAAACATCACATATAAAATTCACAGTTGGCCTTTAGTAAATGTTGGTTAAAAAATTAAAAGAATGTTCTTTTTAAATTTTTTTTTGACAGTCTTTCTCTGTTACCTGGGCTAGAGTATCATGGCTTCGGCCTATCCCGCTATAGCCTCAAACTCCTGAGCTCACTGATCCTCTTATGTCAGCCTCCCAAGTAGCTGGGACTACAGGCATGCACCACTATGCCTGGCTAATTTTTCTATGATTAGTAAAGATGGGTATTACTCTTGCTCAGGCTGGTCTTGAAGTTGTGAGCACAAGCAGTCCTCCCATCTTGGCCTCCTGGAGTGCTAGGATTACAGGTATAGGACACCACACCTGCCAAGGATGTTTTTTCTGGCCAGATGCAGTGGCGCACACCTGTAATCCTCCCACTCTGGGAAGCCAAAGTGGGTGGATTACTTGAGCTCCAGAATTCAAGACTAGCTTGACCAAGAGTGAGACCTTATCTCTACTAAAAATAGGGGGGAAAAAAAGAGAGAGAGAGAGAGAAACAGAAAGGAGGAGCAGAGAGAAGGAAGAAGGGAGGGAAGTGGGGGTCTCAGTGTGTGACACATCTTTAGGGGGCAGGACATAATTATAAGAGGGACTTTACCTAAAAAATACAATCAATATAACCTGGCTTCTTGTACCCTCAAAGAATCCCCAGCAATAAAAATAATTTTTTTAACTAGAAAAAAAAAACAACTAGCCAATATGGTGGCACATGCCTACGCTATTCAGGGAGGCTGAGACAAGAGGATGGCTTGAGCCCAGGAAGTTTGAGGTTGCTGTGAGCTATGACCCCAAGACACTCTAGCCTGGGGGACAGGGTGAGACTATGAAGTTCTCTCTAGCTGTTTAGTATGGGCTGGCTTTCCCTTCCCCATCAGATCCTGCATAAGGACAGGTAACAGGTCCAGTGCTGGAGACAGAGTAGAAACTGTGTGAATATTCCTTGTTGGATTTCTGGGCCGAGTCTGAAGAGCAAGGAAGGATGCACTGAAGGCATGTCTGAGTCACTGCCCCTTTGCTTCCCTGGACTTTCTCTAGCAGTTCCCTGGGAACAAGACAGAAATGCTATGAGGAGATGCCAGAGCACTTTGTCCCATTCTCCAAAGCACTGTTCTTTAGATGCTCAGTGGGGCTGTTCTCAGACTTGTCTCCAGCAATTGCTTTGTAGGTTTTTAGGGACCCTTTGAGGTGACAGTCACGGGGGAACCTCGGGTGATCTTACTCTGTGGGGCGGTTTTGCAGTCATCCTCCTTGTCTGCTGGAAGCTGTCAGTAATGGCCGCTGGGAGCAGCTACAGTATCCAGAGGAGGATTTACAAAAAAAGAAAACCCTCATCAATCCCGGGCACCTTAATGCCATCAGCAAATGCAGCCTCTATCTCCAGCTGATTTCATCTAATGTGATAACACTCATGATAATAAATATTGTTAAAAATAAAAGTCACTCTGGGGATTGAAAATCACTGGGACAGGTGTTGAGAATGAGAAGAGTGCCGTAATTGGGTGACTTATTCATTATTGGAAATGCCGTTTAAAATCTATTGCATTTGAAAAAACAATACTTCAGCTGCTCTCTGGCCTTCCAAAGTCATTAGCTGGTGTTCTTTATCTGTTTGTTTTCCTCACTGAAGTGAGGTTTTTAATGTCACATGAGAACTAACTTGACTCTGCGCCAACATTTCAGAGTGAATGATGAAGCTTCTGAGGCTCACACATCATTCCCTGAGACGGTTCTCCTCCTCAGCGCTCATGGGCTCCGCAGTCAGATTTCCGGGAGGGCTGGGAGGAAGACAGCTGCTATTATCGCCCCTTCTTGACAAAAAAAAAAAAAAAAAACCAGTCATGGGAGTCATGGGAGAGGCCCACGGTTTGGCCCAGTCCACACATGTAGGCCGTGTAAGGATTTCAAGGGAGGCCGAGGGGTCCCAACTCCCAGTCCTTCCTCCTTGACAGGAGGTACAAATACAGACACAAGCTTCCTTAGCATTTTGAAGTATTTCAACCCCCCTTATTAAGATTGGGGAAAGAGTATTGTGGCAGCAGAAGTCCAGTCCTGAACACTAGAATGACTGAGGCCCCATGAAGCGAGATGGGAGCTCCGTTTCTACCTGCAGTTGGCTTTGAAACATGCATTTAATATTCTTCGGCTAAATGCTAGTCCCCAATTCTGCATGAATTATCCATGATTTGAATTTTTTAAGGTTGTGTTTGCTTCTGGCCATTGGAGAAATTCTCACCGTGCCAAATATGTATGAGAAATTGGATTTGAGACCTCGCTTTGACCTAGAAAATTTGCTCACCTTCTTTGGGGAGAATCTGCTATGTCCCCATTGCATTCCGTCTTCTGAGGTGGCCTTGTGAAGGTATTTTCTGAGTATCGAGGGGAAATCTATGTGTGACTAGGCACCCTGTAGGTGATTCTCCTCAATTTCCATCCTCTGTAAAGCTAGCTGAGGAAACTGGGGGCTACACCTTCATTTCTCAACTTCTAAAAGTAAATCCTTTGGTGTGCCTTTCCATTGAAATTATTCCTGGTGGGGTTGGAAGAGTAAGGTGAGAAGTAGCTATTATGTTCTCCTACCCTCTAGGGGAGGAGGTCAGGGAATTCATAGCTATGTACTGAGGATGGGCACCCAGGAAATGTTGAAAATAAATAGGAAAGTATCTTTGGTACACTAAAGACTAGAGGCTAAAAAAATCAAAGAGGCAGAATTTCTGCACCTTGGGAATTCATGGGCATCAGCCCTGATGCGGCTTGGAGTCTAGGGAGGTAGCTTTACGATCAACCCCAAGCTGATCAATAACTTAGGGTGTAGCCTGAAAGCCTCAGAGCCCGGGTTTTCCTCTCCTGTCCCCATTCAATGTTCTTTTCTTAGTGGTTCTTAGTCACCTTTCCAAATACAGTTTAAATGAGATTTCTTTGGGAAGAATTTGCCTTAAAAGCTCCAGTTTAGATTGGGTCTTTTAAGTGCTTCTCTTGTGGCATTTATTCAAACTGTAAGTAAGGAGGTGTTTGTGTGGTTGTCTGTGCATGACTGGGGTCCCTCAGCAGGCTGGAAGCCCCAGGAGGACAGTGTTTTGTCCCACACATCTTGTCCATACTCTAAACTCAGACCTAAGTGCTGTGCCGTGAAGTAGATGCTCATGAAACATTTGAAAATAAACCAACAAGGAGAGCTGAGAGGTGAGGTCGCCCCATGGGTCCTGAGTCATGCCAAAGCCAATAGTTAATATCAAAACATCAAAAACTGCTTGACTCATGAGGAAAACCCTTTAGACCCCTTAATTCATCCCATTGATCAGGAACTTTTCATTAAGTAGAAGTGACTTCTTTTTTTTTTTTTTTTTTTTGCAGTTTTTGGCTGGGGCTGAGTTTGAACCCACCACCTCCGGCATATGGGGCTGGTGCCTTACTCCTTTGAGCCACAGGCACCGCCCCCAGTAGAAGTGACTTCTTTACAGATAAGACTGCTATGGAAGAAGGCAGTCCATAACCCTCGGGAAGGTGCTGGACTGTTAGGCTTTTCTCTCGCCATATCTCAGCCTTTCCCATTTTCTTCACCTACTGGCCACCTGCGGAGAAGGGGCGAGTCTGAAAAGGCAGGGCCCACCCTCCTCCTTCCTGGGCTCAGCCACGGTCCCACACAGCAAGCTGATACAGAGACAGCCGAACTGTATTTCATCATGGAGCAGCTTAGAGGGCAAGGAACTCCCAACTGGCTGCTGAATAGTGCCTTGAATATACCAAAGAGGTAAATTAAATGCATTAATCTCTGTGAGAGTCACAATTGAGACATTCAGGGCTGCATAGAAGTTTCCAACAATTGCCCTCATTTGCTTCAATAACAAATAAAAAAGAAGGGGGGATTGTTGGGTGAGTGTGGGTAGCTGTTTCCTGCTCTCCTTCTCCAGACGGGTTATCAAAATGAAGTCCCACATTGAGAATATGCATTTCATTTCATTTTATACTTGAAAGCAAACACATTCGGCCTTTTCTCCTGTAATAAGGCAAATCCTTTCTCTGTTTTCATTTAAGAACATAAAGATGATGCCAGTGACACCCAGACCCTGAAAGCTTCATTTCAGCTTCCTCTTAGCATAAAAAGGCAAATTTATTCTGGTTGAGATAGTTCTGTCCCAGGCACACGGCATTTGTTCTCTGAAACCCAGGGAGGCTGTAGCTGTTATAAATCTATGAATGTTTTTATTTTTATTCTCGACCATGGAAAGCTCCCTCCTCCCAAATAATAAACCAAGATTGACTAGGCATGTTTTAAGAATTAAGAGAAAATTTAGTACAATTCTAACACCAAAAGGCATGATTTGAGATCATTTGGGGAATTGAACCAGAAATATAGGATGGTAAGAAAAACCCAAAGCTGACAATCAGACTATCTGTGGCCTCGAACCCTGGCTAATTTAGGGAATTTTAACTATAGTCTTTGAGCATTCACTCTGAGCCAACGAGTCTTCCCTTCCATTATACCAATTAAGCCTTAAGACAATCCAATGGATTGGGACTATTAGACATTTAACTTCATATTTGGGGAAGCAATCTTAAGAAGGCCCAGAAAATTGTCTTATGCACACAGCTGGTACACAAAGGCCCAAGACTTGGACTCAGGTTGACAGATTTAGAAGCCTGAGCTCTTAATAACTATTTTGCAGCACCTTGGGGATTGAATTACCCTCTTAGGCATTTGATTTTTTCTTACTAATATCTAATAATCCCTCTCCCAGAAGGTTTATAGAATCAGCTCAGAAAATGCAAGTGCATAGGAAATTATAAAAACAATAGAAAAGTAAAGCATTATTATTATTATTGTTACAAGATAATAATGTTAGGACTTACCAACTCAGACATGAAAAAATATCCCATTGACAGATAACAGTTAATGTGTTTCATCAGGTTGTAGGAAAAGAACACAGTTCTGTAGGTATATAGCTGTGCTTCTCCTAAGAGGGATTAAGTCTGGATAGAGGCTAATCCTGAGGCAGGAAATTGGGACTCTGGGAGGTGGGAAAGTATATACAATGAGGAACGGATGCAGAAATTTCTCTCTTTCGGGACAGAAGTGCATTCGTTCTGGACCCGCAATGTAGAGGAGATGAAAGTTAAATCGGGTTGGTGTGAGCTTCTTTAGGTCTTAAGAGAACCAGAATCAGAGAAGAAAGATGACCTAGTAGGAACCCTCAGGGCTGCTACTGTGGGCTGCTAGCGCCCTGCCAACATCCCCTGGGCCCTCCATGCTCCCAATGCATGTCAGTGGGATCCCGATGGAGCCCCTACCAGTCTCCACCTGACAGCCTTCCCTCGAATCCCTCCAGGGTGGCTTACTGGAAACCCAGGGAGTTACTGCTGCCAGGAGAAGCCTTCAGCCCATGACATACAAAAATTGGAGGGCAAATTGTCACTTCTTCACCCCTGTGATGAGACTACCAAGGATGCTCTGGGAAATCTCTCAGAGGCTTTCCAATGGATTGAGCCTAATTGCCCAGGGATGACTTGCTTATCACACACCCTCCTTAGGCTGCTTCTGGCCCTCTCTCTCTCACCTCCCCACTCTGGTGCTTCCTGAGGTCACTTTCTACATAAAGTATTAGCACTCAGATTCTCATCTCAGGTCTCCTGGGAAAGCCCAACCTAAGCTATAGAGTAAGTCAGAGGACGATTCCTACACTTGTGCTAAAGTAGAAAAAAGATATGATGACACCCTCCCATAGCCAGCATTGACGACTTTGGAGATGGCGGGGAAGGGCTAGGGCAGCCTGTTAATAAGGGGCAACATGGATTTTTTTGCTTCTTGCTGGATGGCAACTGATAAGATGCAACCTCTTTCTGCGGGAGCCAGTATCCACAGCCAGGGCTCTGGAGACTCTGGTGGTAAGAGCACCATCTTCAAGTGAATAGAGGTCTCATGTAGCCCTGACTGCTGGGCACTGACAGACATCATTGAGGAGGCACACAAGAAAAACAGACTTCTTCTAAATTCAGAATATGTGTTCTCAAAACTATTGTTTTGGGGGGCACCAGTGTGATCTGTTAATCTTTGTACCCCTGATACTACACAACCAGATATAAAAGATTATTAACATTTTGGTTCACGTAGCCACGTTTCTTATCTCATCCTTAATTGTTTCACGGGGCAGTTATTTTCCCAAATGGAAGAGGAAAATGAGAGAGGGAGAATCTGTTCTGGCGGGGGGAGGAGAGGATTATGGATCTGAAAAGTGAAATTCTCCCAAGGTTTTGCTGCTCACTAATCCTGAGCTCTACAGAGGAGTTGCAGCACTTGGATGTTAATTCAGTCCATTAATAAATGAATTATGCAATTAGTTGATATACAATTAACTGGATTCACCGCGCATGTAGAGCTAACTGGGTCAGTCTGCATCTGTGTGACTGCAATGTGCCTAAATGAATTTGCCATCAAAGAACATGCAGTGGAATGGCGAAGCCAATCTGTCTGAGGCAGAGAATCGCGCCTGCCAGCTGCTGAAAGTTCTGCAGATAAAGCCTTGGTCTGAGTTGGCAGGAGAAACAAAAGCAGCACAATGCGGGACCCCAAGTGGCACTCTCTCCGCTGTGGCTGCATTGTTCTCCCCAGATGAGCTTGGACAGAGATCAATAAATCCAGAATCCTCCGAGGCGGAGAGGATGAGCAATTGGATTTGGATCAGGATCTATCAATCAATCACTAGCCAAAAGTGGGTCTGGCAGCACAAAATGAGAATCTCTCTGTGCAACCCACATAGCCCTTTCCCGGGACCTGCAATTGTGACTGACCCAGATGCAAAGTCAGTCAAAATACTGAATCCTGTGATATCTAATTCCAGCTGGAAAACGCAAGCCAATCACACATTCAGTTGGGGCGTGTGGGTGTGACTGATCAATCCACGTCCAGGAGTTTGTTCTGTAGTCAAGGCTTTCACGACCAAGTTAAGGTTGATATCAGAAGCTCATTGTTATCTGAGACCAAAGATGGTGCCTTTGGTCTCCCATAGGGACAGGAGATCTTATAGGAATCTCTAATTCTAATATACTTATTTTGTTTTCCAATTCTACAGTAATTTGGAGGGGGGGAGTCCCAAGACTTTCTGAATGTGAATCTGTACTTTGACAAGATCTCCACGCGATTCATGTGTACATTCTAAGAAGCATATCTATAAAGCCCTTCTTATTCATAGGGATACTCTTTATAATAAAACAGGGCTATGAGAGCTCTTCTTGTTTGATGTGGTCCTGTGACAGGATAGGTCATTATTGATTCAAAGTCACTGACATTACCATCCTCAGCATCATCACTAGACAGAAAGCACTGAATATGGGATCTGGTCTGGGCTTCACCACTGATTTGCTGTATAAACTGCCCCACCCGCCATGGTTTGTTTAGTTATTTATTCAATAAGAAGGTTAAACCAGATTGCTAGCTCTCATCCTGCGTTATCTTCATCTATGTATAGGGTAACAAAGATAACATGATAGAAATGAGCAGGGGATTCAAATTCAATGGTCCTCGGGTCCGAACTAGGATCTATTAATAAGGGTGTGGCTCTGAGAAATGTATTCAATCTTTCCCAGTTTCAATCTCAACTTGAAATTGTACGCATTTGGGGGGCTCAGTTGCATTTTGACACACGCATTCCCTATAACCCGAATCCAGTCAAGACACAGACCATTCCCACTCCTCTCCCCACACCCCCCACCAGGCTGCACCACGGTGGAGAAGGTGGGCCAATGGGTGGTAGAAATCCCTATTGCACATATCTTGACTGGGGTCATATTCGCAGAATATATTCCTCAAAACTTATAAAATTATGCAGTTGAGTTCTACAAATAAGTCCACTGAATTGCATGTAAATTACACCTCGATGAAGTTCATTTTAAAAGAGAAAAGGAAAGATACTTGGAAGGTAAAGAAGTTCCTTAGCTCCCTCCCCAACAGCTGAGTGAGATTTCCCAGTGAGATTCCTGGAGCACGAAGTAGATGGAAGAGGAGCAGGAAGTGGTGAGCTGCAGTGATAGAACACAGGACGGGGCTTTGTGAGAAAGTCATTAGATCTGTCTATCTTTGTAAGTGACCCCGGGCCAATGCTTCATGAGTTGCTGTGTTTTTCATAAGGGTAGTAAGGTGTAACTTCTCCCATGACCCGTAAATGAAAGCAGCCCGACTCCCTGTGTGGAGAGCCCTCCTGGGGCACAGGCTTCAGAAGTCTCCAGAAGAGATGGGCAAAGGTAGACCACTAAGCCTCGCTCCCAGACCCGAGTGCCATCCCACAGCCACCTCAGAGGGGAAATGAGACAAGAGACCGACATCTTCATTACACTTTCCCAGAGCTCAGAGAATTCACTTAAAAACAAAAACGCTCACACACAAAAACAGCTCCCGATGTAACCTCCAATGTCAAATGTAAAGAAGTGAGCAAATTGCTAAAATGAGTTGAAACACAGCCTCAGGACTTCTTACCTCAAGCTGTTAGTCTCTGACCTGGGTGTATGATCAGATCTAATTAGCAGGTGCTACCTTAAAATTATAGAGCTACGAGGGCACCTTAGAGATCATCCAGTCCAGGGACTTTCAAATTATTTTTATCCATCAAGTGATTTTTTTTTCCAAACTAAATCTTATGCGGGAATGCAAAGCAATAAAAAAGATAAACACATAGGTAATCTGGTGGGATTCCACTACCACCATCCTACCTATGCTCTTCTCTGGAATATAGCTGAACAAGCACAGAGTCTGGTCCAATGCCTTGTTTGACTGATTAGGAGACTGAGACTCTGAGAAGTCACAGCTCTAAAGTTAGGCAGTGACAGAGGTAGGTCTAGAGCACTCTTGATAACCAGCAAAAAAATGCTTTTTCCATCATACAAGCCTGCCTCAACTCATAGCACAGAATCCTGTTCCTCTGGGCAAAATGCTGTGTTCTGTTTTGAGCCACTCCATGGAGAATCCTGAGAAGTCCATGGAGAAGCCAGACAGCTCAGGTTTGCTGAGCAACTACAGGCCACCATTTTGTAAATATTTCTTCCCAGAGTCAGAGCTTTAATTTAGAGAGCCCTGGACTACCCAAACCAGAAAGGAAAGCATCTTAAATCCGAGGAGGAAAGGGGGTCTGGAGTGGGAAAGGAAGAAGAACAAGGAGAGCCCCTTGGTTGAAAATGCCTGGGACGGGGGTGGGCAATGCGGAGGATAGAATTCAGAGTCTCATGGTGCTCCCAACCCATCTGCAGAGCTATCTCAGCCTCCCTCACTCCCTCTCTCCTACACTTAATATTCCAGGGCCTGCAAAGTTGAGTGAAATCCACACTTAAACTTTATTCATGTCTGAAAGAGTTTCCTCAAAAGGCTTCTCCAAAGGTGGAGCTCTCAGGTCAGAAAAGAACTGAGCCACAAAGTGCCTCCCACAGAAGCCCCGCCTAGCTAGGACATGTGGTGATTCTGACGCTTAAAACCAGGGGCCTTGGCCACATCGCCTTGGGGCCACCCTGAAGCATGTGGGAGAGCAGGGAGCTAGAATGCTATCTCTTCAGAGGTGGTCCCCTAGCACTGAGTCACAGCTGTCTACACAGTGTCAGTGCCAACACCTGCCACCCCACGCTCCTTGTTCAACTTTAAGGCAAGTCCTGTGTGCTCCAGAGTGGTGAATGGATCAATCTCTCTGAGTGTCATTGTGTTCTTGAAGTATCAGCTCTTAGAATAGCTATTGTTTAAACCCTGGAAGATCTTAAATTCCCAAGAAGATGCCTCTGTCTTAGTGCTATTCACTCCCTGCCCTGATCTCTACCCCAAATTCCCACCAGACTGTCAATTCCTGCGTTCTCTCCATCTGTGTGGGTCGACTTCTCACAGTGCTGAGAGGAGAAGGAAAATAGACCCAAAATTGTCCTATATTGAAGAAGCTTCCCTCTCCATCATGTTAGGATTTGGGGCACATGGAGAACCAAATTCTCACAGTTGTTTTAAAATTGCTGTCCTGGTGACTAGCTTGGACCAACACCAGATGAGGTGAAGGAAGTTCCCAAAGGACATTTCAAGATTGAGCCAGCTGTGCTCCAGAAAACATGGCTGGATTCACCTGAATGCAGAATCAACTGGGCCAGGTTGTTCCACAAGGCCTTCATGGCTAATGAATTTGCTCATGGCAGCAGTGGTGGAAGCACAGAAAGTTCTAGGTCCCCAGGCAAGTATTTTCCAATATAATACCAAAGCCACACGTCGCTAGTACCTGCTATACTGGACAGCACGATTAAAGCACACCCTGATCATTGCTGAGAGTTCTGTAGGACAACACTGCTCTAGATCTTTGCTTAATCATTCATTCATCTGTCAACATGTAAGCACTTAGGTAGGAAGTAGTATGTTGGCACTGTGCTAAGTCCTTAGATTACAAGATATAATGAATGGGGGGGGGGCTTCAGAGAGGTGACGATTTACCTGATCTTCAAAGGCTGAGTGGTAGTTCTTTAGGTTGGGTGCAGCTGGGGAGACAGAAGTGCCTTACAGGAAGAAGAACTAGTGAGTACAAAGACACGTATCTCCTTCCCTTTGCTTCTCTGGACTCTGCCCCTAGTTGGTTCTCAGTACTTATGCTAATTCTGTTACTTAGCTACTGACACTACTTTCCAGCTACATGACCATGCCGGGCCTCAGTATTCTTATTGGTAGAATGGGAGTAGGACCTCACAGGATTACTTTAAGTAGCACATAAAGGGCAGCATGGTATGTAGCACCACGCGTGATACATTTTAGAAGTTCAGTACATATTAGCTCACTGTTTTCCTTCATCAGATCCAGAGCTGGAGGTCCGTAGGTACTGGCCTCTCCAGGTTGCTCTGCCAGGCCCTGGTTGCAGAGGGCTGTGTCTTGTGGTCGCCCATGCTTTGCCTGTGTGCCAGGCTAGAATGCTGATGTTAATTGCAGCTATTTTCAGCCCACAGTACAGCCTTCCTTTCTTTCCATTGCTTTGTTTTACAGCAGGTGGCTCTCATTACTCTGCAGCGAGGTGATGGCAGCAGGTGCACTGGCATGTGCCATGCAATTCACAAGCCATGCATCTCACGCCTGGGGGCTGTGGGCAAACTCTACTGGTCAGGCAGTCTGGAATAACGCTGGGGTTAACCTTCAGTCTCTTGGGATTCTGCCTGGAGACAAGGACAGGGGTGGACTTTGGAATCAAACCCAGTGTAGAGCCCCAGCTCTGCTGCTGATCATCAGCCTAACTGTGGGCAAGTGATCTGTTCCCCTTGCCCTTCAGTTTCCTCATCTATTAAGTGGGTCTCTTAGTCTTCTTTTTGCCTATAATAGAATATCATGGTTCTGGGGGCTGGGAAGTCTAGGATGGAAAGGTGCGTCTGCCAAGGGCTTCCTGCTGGGTCACCGAGGGCAGAAGGTGGAAGGGTAAGAGAATGAGAGAGAAAGAGAGAGAGGGAGGGAGGGAGGGGACCAAACTCACTCTTTTATAAGGAACCGCCTTGAGTAATAACGGTATTAACACACCAAGGAGGCAGAGCTTCACAGGATCATGACTTTCTCATTTGGTTTTCCAACACTTCAACACCGTTGGGGACTCAGTTTCTAATGCATGGTTTTTGGGTGAAATCTTAAAGCCACAGAAGTGGATAAATACTCTTCAGCTCATAGGACTGTTGTGAGGAGTGATATGGTGGCATTCAGAAGGTACCTAGTATAGTCCAGCACTTAATAATGTATTGGTTTTCTTTTCCTTCTGGTGCTAGGAATTCAAAAATTCTGGTGTAAAGAGGAAGCTCTCAGAGCACTGGGCTTATTCGACGGTGATGAATTCCTTACCTACGTGCCAGACATTTTTGTCACATGTCTCCTTTGGTTTTCATCAGAGGATGATGATATCTCTCTCTTTCTAGCATTTTTCTTTCTAGTATTTGTCCACTGCTATGATTTAAAGATTTCATCCAAAAAGTGTGCATTGGAAACTGAGCCCCCAATGCAACAGTGTTGGAGTTAAGACTAATGGCTAAGTGATTAGACTGTGAAGGCTCTGCCTTCATTAACATGTTAATACCAATATTGTGCAAGTTGGTCCTTATCAAAGAATGAGTTAGGTCCCCTTTCTCTCCCTTGCCCTTGCCCTTCCACCTCCTGCTTTAGGTGACCTGGCAGGAAGGCCCTTGCCAGGCACAGCCTTTTGATCTTGTACTTCCCATCCCCCAGAACCATGAGCCAGTACATTTATGTTCATGATAAATTGCCCAGTTTGTAAGAGAGAGATCATTATCCTGATATGGAGGTAAGGAGCACAAGACTCAGAGAAGTATGGTTATATCTCCAAAGTTACACTGTTAATGACAGCGCTGAGACCCTATTTTAAGCTTCCTGTCTCCAAACGCATCCCCTGAGCCCTTTGCCTGCCTATCCCATGGCTGCTTCAGGGGGAAGGACAAGGGTGAGATGTGGATTCTACCCCTAACATCATAGGGGAGCCAGAGATAATAAGCTCAGGACACCGAGAGAGGCACTTGTGGGAAAATACCTGGGCAGGGCCACGTCCAGCATTTTAGCCAGGTATCTCTCCCAAGGCAGAATGATTGGGTCAGCTATTTGCCAGAGGAGTTAACAGTCAAGGAACAGCCTGGGTAACTAAAATTGGACAAATTGACTTCACGCAAATAAAATGGCCAGATGGGAATGGCTTGATCAGGAGTAAAAGCCATGTGTCCTTCTCACTGCTCGTCCCCTGGGCCCTCCTGCTTACCCTGGTTAGATACCTAATTGTTTTCCTCCGTCCAGGCCCCATTTCATCACCCAGAGCAAACTTTGATTATCACCACTTTCAGCCGCCTACTGCTGATTCACTCATCCCTCCTGAGTCAGCAGAACGAGAGGAGGCGCAGTCCCCAGAGAATCCTGCCTCTGGCTCTGCTCCCAGAGCTGCTAGTGACGATGTCATGCCTGATATTTAAAGCACAGGTCCTGAGAACTCCACTTTCACACTCTAAATATAGCACCTTTTGTCCAATTTTCACTCAGTGAGTACACATCTTATACGGCATACCTCCAGAAGCACTGCAATGGTCTGGGCTCTAATTTGGGGGGAGTGGGGTGGTGCTGGGGGTACTTGAGTGCAGGTCTCCCCAAATAACTTCTCTTCGGGTAAAGACATAGGGCCAATCTTCCCGAATCAGAAATTTAGAGCAGGTAGCAGTTTCGGTGACGGGGCGGGAAACACAACATGATCTGTGGGGCTGGGAGTTGCACCTGCAGCCGGTTTCTCATGAGAAGCACCCCATGCAATGTAAACAGAGTGAATCTATTATGGTTATCAAGTGCTTCACACTTTTCACTTTATATATATGAATATACATGTACTTCGCAGATACGAAAACAAAAATGTATAAATACTTTCTAGGTACGAATGTTTCCATTCCCTTAATAACTCTGAAAAACAAAATAAGGATGATTTCCCCCATTTTCCAGATAAGTAAACTGAGATACAGGGTGGCAGTTAGACAGCTGGTTCACTGTGAGGCCAGAACTAACGCACAGGACCATCAGCTCTCCGTTCAGACATACCTATGGAGCGCCTGCAGTGGACCAAATGGGACGCTGAGGGCCGGGGGTATGAGCAAAAGACACACAAATCCCTTCCTGCCATAGAGTCAGGGCATGCAATCAGCAGGATAAGTAAGGAAACAGTATATTAAGTTAGGGCATGAGGGGTAGGTCAGGGCAGTGGGGACCTGGGGTCTTTATTGCCTGGACACCTGTCAGTAGGGCAGGACCTGGAGGAGGTGAAGGCTGCCCTGTCAGAGCCGGGCATTGCTCCAGTGTGCATTTCTACCCTGAGCCACAAGTTGTGCACAGGAACGCTGTCTGAGAAGATGAATGGATGATGTGTCAGAAGCTGAGAATTCCTTGGCTTGCCCCAGCCAGCAGTCGGGGTCACCTTGCCCGAGGGTGGCTTCTGAACGGCAGAAGAACAGAGGCTGAAGCCGAGCCCAGGAGCTGTCCTTCCTCATCAGGGACCTGATCCTAGGACTCAGAAAACAAAAGGATGCCTGTGCCACCAGAAGAAAATCCTAATGAGAACCAGGAATGGAAACAGTGGGGGGAGGTTTTAATTAGCGAAGGGGACAATCAGAGGGGCAGCCCATCTTCATTAGGAGAGCAGCCGGGCCAGGTGTGGGCCCAAAGACTCCCTTGCAGCCCTGGTTCTTCCTTGAGGGGAGTCTGGCTGTGCAGTCTTCCTCCTTGTCTGTCCCCTCCCTCCTGGCCGTCTGGTCCTTCTCTTTCCCTTGATGCCCACGTGCTCTGATTCACAATCCCTCCCAGTGCCCTTCAGCCCCTCAGTCCACACAGTGGTTTAACCCTTTCCCCTCTGCCTCCCTACAAGCCCCAAGCTTTCTTCCCTGCTTGCTCCTCCTAGCTGGGGCCAGGTCACAGCCTGTCACCCATTTATCAATGCATTGGAACTGTAACTCAGGTATTGATCTGTGTTTGTTGGTTTTTTTCCCGTAAACTCAGGCTGTAAAGGTTTCATTAGCTTGCCTCACAGTCATTACATCAAGTAATAGGAAACATCCATCTTCCTCGGGCTTCACTTCTGCACCCAATGGAGATTGGTTTGAAGAGCGTTAATCAAGCTATGAAAATCATTGGCAGCTCATTCCTTTATGATGAAAAAGCTGGTTTGCAGCCTCACTGGGTAGCAGAGGCCTGACACCTCAGATACCTACAGCAATTATGGGCTGTGTGGTTTCCTGCTCAGGGAGTCTATTCTTCCCCTAATGCCTGTATGCAAATCTCATTCTTTGCTTTAATGTGATTCCCTGAGTTGAGAGCAGTGAGAACAAGGCATGGATAAGGATGGACTCCTCTGCAGAATCGTGGGCAAAAGGGAGGGCTGTCAGTTACTGCCATGGACTCCTGCCAAGGCCAGGGCTGTACAGAGGCAGGACAGGTTCACGCAAACTGTGTGGTACCTGCATCATCAGGCGAGTACCACTGATTTGCTCACCTAGTCCTTCCTTCCACCAGAGCTCCTTCCACCCAGCTTTCCAGGGGAATTGTCGTCTACAGAGATCAATGCAAAAACGCTACTTAGGACGGGTGGCAAAATATCCAACTATCCCTAACGCTCTGCATATGTCAAAAGTGCATGGAGCAGAGTGTCTGGGGAGAGACATTTAGAACAAGCAAATTGGAGATTGCAAGAGGGGAAAGGGGAAAGCAGCCTGCAGCAGCAGGTGCAGGGGAGGTGGGGTGCTACTGGGGAGGTGAGGTGCAGGAGAGGTAGGGTGCTGCTGGGGAGATGGGGTGCTGCTGGGGAGGTAAGGTGCAGGGGAGGTGAGGTGCTGCTGGGGAGGTGGGGTGCTGCTGGGAGGTGAGGTGCAGGAGAGGTGGGGTGCGGCTGGGGAGGTGGGGTGCTGCTGGGGAGGTGAGGTGCAGGAGAGGTGAGGTGCTGCTGGGGAGGTAAGGTGCAGGGGAGGTGGGGTGCTGCTGGGGAGGTAAGGTGCAGGGGAGGTGGGGTGCTGCTGGGGAGGTGAGGTGCAGGGGAGGTGGGGTGCTGCTGGGGAGGTGAGGTGCAGGAGAGGTGGGGTGCTGCTGGGGAGGTGAGGTGCAGGGGAGGTGGGGTGCTGCTGGGGAGGTGAGGTGCAGGAGAGGTGGGGTGCTGCTAAGGAGGTGGGGTGGTGCTGGGAAGGTGGGGTGGTATTAGGGAGGTGGGGTGCTGGGGAAAGGGTGGTCCTGGGGAGGTGGGGTAATGCTGGAGAGGTGGGGTGATCCTGGGGAGGCAGGGTGGTGCTGGGGATATGGGGTGGTGCTAGGGCTGTGGGGTATGGCCGCAGGTGGTCTCAGACCACAGATGTGTAGTCCGGAGGCCAGGAGCCTCGGCTCAGTTGGGAACCTGTGAGAAAACCCAGCGTTTGGGCCCATCCCTCTCTCCTGAAGCAGAAAGGCCAGGGTGGGACCCGCAGCAGTCTGTGCTTCAGGAAACCCTCCAGCCAATTGTGACCCACCACATAAACTTAAAGGAGTCACACAGTGGCATCAGGTAAGAAAAAGGAAAAGCAAAGGCATTAAAAGAACAAATGCAAAAATAAAGAGCACAAAGTTTGCCTCAGACTGCTCCCCTGAGCACCAGAACGGGGGCACGTTGGGGGCTGCCACACTAAGAGAATGAGGCTGGTTCCAGCAGTGCACGGGAAGAGCCCTTAGAGGGTGAGGGCTGCCCTGAGCAGCGATGCCCGGCCCAGCTCTGCCAGGTGCCCGCTATGTGTCCTTGGGAAAATCACCTTCAGCTCTCTGAAAAGAGGGGTGGTAGCAATATCTTCTTGAAAAGATTCTTGAAAGAACATTTCATGACTTAACACATGGAAAGCCTTTCAAGAGGTGTCTGGCACAGAGGAAGCACTCAGGAAGTGTCAGCTGTGAGTGTTACTTCACACGGTGCACGCAAGCTTGTTAAAGAAACGGGGAGTGGAAAACAGAAACAGTTAGCCAACCAAAATGCAGTCAGATGAGGCTATCCATTATGCTATATTAATGGAACAAAAGAGAGTTCAAAACACCCAAATAAAGCAAAACAAACAAATGCAGCAAGAATCAGATTTGCAGCCAGTCACAGATTCACTCCCTTGCTCAAGATACGGTGAGTAACCTCCAGGGGTGCACCATGCACCCCAGGGAGGACTCAACTGCAGGAAGCATCAGCTTAGTGAGACCCAATTGTCACGAGGACATCGAGCAGTGATGCCAAGCAGAGGAGAGACAGAAAGTTGGGCCCAGAGATTGATATGCACAGGAGGTGGGGAGTCTGAGGGCTGGGGAAGATGCTGGGGGCATTGTAAGGACTTAGGTCAGGATGAACAAAGGACACAGAACTGAGAACTGACAGAGTGACTGGGGGCTCTACGTGAGGCTCCAGAGGAATCATGGTGGGTCTTACCAGCCACGTTCATGAGCTTGACCTTTAACCTCCAGATCTTGGAAGGCAGCAGGAGACTTCAGCAGAGTCACGATAGGCTGGTACTTTGTACCTCTGTCCAAGCAGCCATGTGGGGGCTGCATTTGAAGAGAACAAGACCAGGAGGAGGGGAGTGAGCTGGAAGAGCCAGCCCAGGGGTGGCCGGGGCTTGCTGGGGTTGCAATGCCTTCTGCCTCATTTTGTCTGGGACAGGAAGGGTGAGAACCGATCAGCCTTGAGGAGATCTGAACAAAGGCGATATCTCTCCAAAGGGGCAGAGTCTGTCAGATAGGAGCCTGTTCAGGAGCGCAAAGGGGTGTAGTGTGTTTCTAGGGAGAAGGATGGAAGATGAGGAGGGGAGGAAGGAGTTTGGATTTTATTCCAAGATAATGTAAATCCATCAGAGGCTTTATGAGGGAAGACTTCGAAGCTCATTCAGTTCCTCAGAGACGTTCCCACTGCTCTGTGTCCAGTGGAGGTGGGACCACAGCAGGAAGGACAGAGGTGGCCCAGATCAGGGGTGGAGGTGGCTGGGGCCAGGGGTAGCCTGATTCTGGGAAGGGCTAGGAAATACAGAGGTAGTTTAGAGATGTTTGTCTAATTCCACAATGCCATGAGGTAAGCATGAGAACCCCCATTTTTCCAGATGAGGAAACTGAGGTCCAAAGAGTTTGAGAAACCTGTCTCCGCTCAGTGCCAAACTGGGCTTTCCCCCAGATCACAGCACCAGAGAAGTTTCCTCTACAGCCCTGGAGGGAGCATTTATTTGGTAGGAAAGACTGGACAGAGCGGAGAAAGGAAACAGGAGTAAATAATGTCCATTGTACAAAGAGCCAAGAATAATCCGAACCTCCTTCTCAGCTATCCACAGCTCAGTGCTGCTCTGCCCGCTGCCATTGTATTTCCTGTATTCTTCTCTTTGCAACTTAAGCTTTATTGTTTATCACCCAAGTCTTTGAAATATCTTGAATAGCAGAGAAAAGAGCTTCTGCCCTCAGGCTGTCAGGGGGGTGCCCAAAGCAAGGCACAACAAAAGGAAAGTTTTGGAAGTCACCTGTTTTATCTTAAAGATTTATATAAATGTTGTACTCTGCTTCCCAGTGAAACTATATTTATTCTAATGTTTAAAATTATGTTTTAAATTGCAGTCAAGTATCACTATTTGAAGATACAGGAATAAAAATAAAAAGGTTTACCTTCTGGAATCAGCCGCCGTAGTGTTACGAGTGCTTTGTGTTGTCACTTAGGACTGTGTGCCCCTCACCATTCTGAGTGTGTTACAGGAGAAGGAAGGTTTCATTATGTCATCTGCAGATGGGGCCTGGGACAAGGGAGTGACTTGCCTAAGGACACACAGTTAGTAGGTGCAGAGCCCAGATTTGGACCTAAATACACCTGTCCCAATACCTGTGTGTGGCCATCACTGCACATCCCTCAGGAGTGACAGCCTTTAAAGCTTGGACCTACCAGGGGTCCAAAGGCTCATGGAGAAGGATATGATTGTTCATGGTACACCAGGGTCAGTCACAGAGTAAAGATGGGGGCCCTGCAGGGAGAGGCTGACAGAGAGGAGGCTGAGGGGAGGAAGGGACTATGATTCCGGCAGAAGCAGCCAGTTAGCCATCCTGCCCAGTTTACTGAGGGAGGTTTGGGTGGGTCCACGCCCGGATGGCCACAGTGTCTGACACAGGGATCACCCACTTGCAGTAGGACCCAGCTCGGGGCTAAAGAACAGAGGTACAATTTTTAACATTTACTGGAAGAGGTTGTTAAAAAAAAAAAAAAACAGTCCGTTAAACAGATTCTGGATCAGTAAAGAATGCTAGGTCCAAGTAGGAAGCCAGGAAACCAGCCCTTCAGACTGAACAGTGCACAGGAAGGGCTGGGAAGGAGAGGAGGCTGCAGCGGGTGACAGGGGAGGGGGACAGGACTGTCTCAGGCCATCACTGCAGGTGCTGCACCCACCAGCCTGCACGTCTGAGCTGACTGTTGTGCTGCACTCTCCAGCCAGGTGGGGCTCAGGGTGTGCGGAGGGAGGAAGGCATTCAAGTGAGGAAACACACACACTCCGGTGGCTGCAGCTGATGGTGCTGAGCCAGACAGCAAGTGACATTACCCAAAACTCTCTTCTTTTATAGCAAAGAAGGTGTGCTCACAGACCCCCTTTCACAATCCATCCAGGATTAAAATCTCCTTTCTTGTCATCCAGCCCTCCTATAATTCTTACATTACAGTGTGCTTCTGTAGCAGTTTAATTCTTATCTATATATATATATATATATATTTTTTTTTTTTCTCCTTAAGACAGAGTCTCACTATGTCACCTTCAGCAGAATGCCATGGTGTCACAGCTCACAGCAACCTCAAACTCTTGGGCTTAAGCAATTCTCCTGCCTTAGCCTCAAGAGTAGCTAGGACTACAAGTGCCCACAACACACAGCTATTTTTTTGTTGTTGTTGTTGTGTTGCAGGAAGGCGAGGCCCAACGGAGAGAAAGAGCACCCAAACACCATAGTTATAAGAGGAAGGGCTTTATTCATCGGCCCAGAGCTTACAGCAGAGAAGATTTCCAAATGGCCGCACTCCCCGACTGGCTTGGTCTTTCCCTTTTTATTGACAGTCAAAAAGTTCCACCCCACAGGCACCCTTCCCATTGGCCAGTTTGAATCAAGGGGGAGATGCTACTCCAGCCCCTACAGAACTACAGGATTTCACAGAACTTGGAAATTTCCAAGTTCCAGGAGGTTAAGCCTATAAATTCCCAAGAGCTGAGTCACCATGGAGAGGGCCCTGCAGGTGCATCCTTGTGGTCTCCTTGAGAAGACCTGTTCTCCCAGACCTCGCCCCTCTCCAGTATCCTCTCTCAAGACCTCAACTCACTCCCAAGTATCAGATCCACCCTCCTCCATTTGTCCTTCTAGGCAGTTAAACTAACCTATTGTAAAGTCCCTAACTTCTTAAAAGAATGCATAATTTTTATTGCTTTTAAATAGCTCTTGAACTTGATGAGCAATCGATAACCGATACAAGTACTTGGGAAACCTGATTTAATTAAGATATAGGATAATTTTCATTCACTAGTCAATTATGTGAACATAAAAATGTACTTCTTAATGGCTTAAAAAACATTTCTAATTTGAGTATCTTCAAAATTTCCATAGCAATTATTTATACTGAGAGTTGGTATGCAAACATCTTTAACAAGTTCTTAAATATACATATACATGCCATTATGAAAGTTTTAAGAAGTACAAAAACCAAGAAACAGAAAATCCACATGAACAGAAACAAATGAATCCCTCTAAGCAACCCTGATAAGCCCAGCAAGATGAAACTTGTATGAGTGAATCAGAAAGAACACTGTTGTGTTTTTTTTGTTTTTCTTTTTTTTAGACGGAGCCTCAAGCTATCCCCCTGGGGTAGAGTGCCATGGCATCACAGCTCACAGCAACCTCCAACTCCTGGGCTCAAGCAAGTCTCCTGCCTCAGCCTCCCAAGTAGCTGGGACTACAGGCATGTGCTGCCATGCTCAGCTAATTTTTCTGGATTTTTTTTTTTTGATGGAGCCTCAAGCTATCCACCTGGGTAGAGGGCCATGGCATCACAGCTCACAGCAACCTCCAACTCCTGGGCTCAAGCGAGTCTTCTGCCTCAGCCTCCCAAGTAGCTGGGACTATAGGCGCCTGCCACAACGCCTGGCCATTTTTGGGTTGCAGCTGTCATTGTTGTTTGGCGGGCCCGGGCTGGGGATTTGAACCCGCCACCTTAGGTGTATGTGGCTGGTGCCTTAGCCTCTTGAGCCACAGGCGCCGGGCCAATTTTTCTGGATTTTTTTTTTTTTTTTTGCAGAGATGGGGGGTCTCACTCTTTCTCAGGCTGTTCTCTACTCCTGAGCTCAAGTGATTCTTCTTCAGTGCTAGGATAACAGGTGTGAGCCACTATGCCTGGCAGTAATCTGGAAGAATCTTTGATACATCTCCATCACCCCTAACAACCAAGCCAGACCAAGTCCTGACAATTTCATCTCCTGAATGAAATCCGTCTACTGCCATCATTTATCTCTTGCCTAGAATTATTACAACCATCCCTTAACTGCTCTTTCTGTTCCCACTTCAAACCCCCTAAAAATCTGTTTTGTTGACAAACGTCAAAAGGATCATTCTACTAAAGGGACCCTGTCAATGGCTTGCCCAAAAGTCAACATCTTACCCCTGCCCTCCAGATGAACAGCCAAATCCCTGTCTTGGGCCCACTTAATCAGAGCCTCCCCCACACCAATTTAATCTTTCCCTTTCACTAGTCTGTTTCAGCCGTAGTACCTTCAGTGACATGAATGCTTCCTGGACCCACAGGCTATTTTCCTTGGATCTTCTGCATTAGCTACTCCTCCATCTGGCCTGCTCTTCCCTGTTGCCAGTTAATGCCACATTTTCATGCCACCATCCATGAACTTCTCTTTCTAGCATTTAGAACCACTTGGAATGCCCCATGTATGTAAATGCTGTTCTCACCAACTAAAATGTTAGGTTTTTTTTGGGGGGGGGAGTGGCTCACTCCTGTAATCCCAGCACCCTGGGAAGCTGAGCTGTGTGGGCTGCTTGAGCTCAAGAGTTTGAGACCAGCCTCAGCAAGAGTGAGGCATCCCTCTAAAACATCGCTCGGCATTGTGTGTGTGGGTGCCTATAATCCCAGCTACTAGAGAGGTTGAGGTCAGAGGATCGCTTGAGCCCAGAAGTTGGAGGTTGCTGTCATCTATGACACCACAGCATTCTACTGGGGGCGACAAAGTGAGGCTATGTTAGTTTTCGTAAGGCCTGTTGTGCTCACTGCAGAAACCACTATGGACCAAATGAACATTTTCCCAATGAATAATTCGTCCTTCCCTGACCTCACTGTGTTCACAAAGAATGCTAATCCATAGGCCAGGTACCATAGGCTCATGGCTGTAATGCTAACACTGTAGAAGGCTGAGGTGGGAGGATCACTTGAAGTCAGGAGTTCAAGAATAACCTAAGCAAGAGTGAGAAGCTGTCTCTACAAAAAAATAGAAAAATCAGCCGGTTATGGCACGTGCCTGTAGTTCCAGCTATGAGGGAGGCTAAAGCAGGAGGATCGCTTGAACCCAGAAGTTTGCGGTTGCTGTAAAGTATGAACATGCCACTGCACTCTAGTCCGGGCAACAGAATGAGACTCTGCCTCCAAGACAACAAAAACAACCCCGCTAATCCTGGACCTTAGAAGCACCCATCCAAAAGGTCGACTGGAGAAAGTGCGCAAAGATGGGCGAGTAGCAGTCAGGTCAGGACCAAGAAGGCGCCTGGTACGTTCCGGCTCAGTCCCAGAAGAAAACCGACAGACGAGCGCGCCTGCGCACAAGTTCCTCTTCGGCCGTGGGGTGGCGTTGGGCGCATGCTCCCTGGCCTCACGGTCGTCCACGGCTCCTTCGGGCCGCTCTAGCCGCCCTTCTCACTGGTCTGCCGGGAGGCGGGAGCGCCCGCCGTGGTCCCTCCAAGATGGCGGCGCAGAGGAGGAGCCTGCTGCAGAGTGTGAGGAACCGGCCCGCTCTTTGGTGCAGGGGTTGGGAGCCTGGGGGGGAGGGATGGCTGTCGGTTCAGGAACAGCTCCCTCTCCGCTTTTGGACTGCTTCCTTCTCTGTGGCGGGATGTGACCGCTGCCCCCCGCCCCCGGACTAGCCCCTCATTCCCGAGGCCCGGCGCTTGTCGCGCACGGGACTTGGGGAGAGTTTTGTCCCGTGTGTGCGCGCTGCCTGGCCGGTCCTGCGGTGGTCAAGGGCGCGGGGACTGCTGGCTGCTCGACTGGCACCTCGACCAGGTGTTGAGGGTGGGAGCCTCCTGCAGCCAGAAGGGAACGTGGCGCCAGTCCAGGTAGTGAGCCCACCGTGCGACCCAGCAGTCGTATAAAAATAATAATAATAGCACCATCCACTTGTGTACCGCTTATTGTATCTCAGGCATTGTGCTATTGGCTTTACATTTATAAATTTAATTTTCACAACAGCCCATTAGATAGGTTCTTTAGTTATTCCTATTTTTACAAACTGAGTCACTGACAGTTGGTTATTTGCCCAAGGCTACGCAACTGGTTAGTGTTAGCATTAAAACTAGACAATCCGATTCCAGAAACCTCTTTCATCTCTGGGCTGTACTGAAGGAATAGGGAATGGTGGCCTCTGGGTTCTAGTCCTGGCTCTAACTCACTGTGTCTCCTTCAGCCTCAGTTGCTTTCAAAGGTGAGAGCAGGGAGTGGGAAGATTGGAGACTCACCCCTAGCCCCAGTCTGAACTCTCATAGGTTTGACGCTGTCTTTCAGCCCCAGCATCCTTCTGACGTGCAGATGCACATAGATGCACATACATGTTAGCACTGTGGCCTACTCTGATCTGTCAGTGTAGAGTGCTGGTCTCCTGGTTTCTATGGGTTTGTCTACTTCCTGTGCTAGAAAGTAACAGTCGTGTCTGGTGGCTTACTGCCTGAAATCCCAACACTTTGAGGGTGGCTGAAGTGGAAGGATTGCTTGAGCCTGGGCAACACAGGGAGGTCTTGTCTCTGTTAAAAATAAGAAAACTAACTAGGCTTGGTGCATGCCTGTGGTCTCAGCTATTGGGGAGGCTGGTGCAGGAGGATCATTAGAGGGAAAAAAAAAAAGATGCAAGGCAAGGGAAAGTCGGAGATGTCTACACAAGTCCCCTCCCTTGTGATGATCAGCACATCCCTTCTCACGGGGTGTCCAAGCGTCCAAGCAGCTGGAACACCAGCATTCAGCAAGATGTTTATGAGAGCTGCCTGTCTGTGGCTACTGGACCTGGGAGTGTGAAGATCATTGAGGCTTGGTGCCTACCCTTATGTTTGCAGTCTTGTTTGGGAGGAGGAGCATACACCACTAGTACAATGTGTGAGGCACACTCGTGTTTGTGTGTACCTGCGTTAGGATCCCTGGGCAGGTAGCAGAGAACTTCAGAGGCTTTGAGGGACAGTTGGAGTTTGCCAGGCAAAAGGGAGGAGGGACATTGCAGGAGGACATCTGTTTAAATGTGTTTGTGTAGGGTTCATGAACCTTCATAGACTAATGTTATATACAATTGGTACTCCAAGTCTGTGTTTTGAGGGCCTGTGGAGCAGCTTAATTTGACCAGGTCAGAGAGGGTGAGGGGCTAACAGTAGTGCTGAAGATTGGCTGATGTAATACTTGCAAGGGTGTGCTGGGGTCAGCTGGTAGACACTTGGTGGAATGTTATACCCAGCAATGTAGTATAAGAAAGTTTGATGTGTTCAAAGAACTCAGGCCTTTTAGTATGAATCCCATATGACTTTGGGCTTAGTCATTACCTGAGCCTCAGTTTCCCTAATCTGAGAGGACTTTTGGGAGTATTGTTAGTATTAAATGAACCCACGTGTTATACTGCTAGCCTGGCATGGTCACACTCTAGCCATGAACTTATACCTTCAATTCTGCTGTCAATTAACATCTGCTGTTCATTCCTTCAAATGTCACTGAATTCTTATTATGTGGCAGGCATCATGTAGGTATAGGGGACTCTGCTTTTGTGAGGCTTATGGTATAGTAAGGGAAATAATAAACAATGAACAAATGCAGATGATATATGCTTTAATAATATCTAAACTGGGTGGTACCTGTGGCTCAAAGGAGTAGGGCACCAGCCCCATATGCCAGAGATGGCGGGTTCAAACCCAGCCCTGGCCAAAAAAAGCTGCAAAAAAAAAAAAAAAATAGCCGGGTGTTGTGGTGGGCGCCTATAGGCCCACCTACTTGGGAGACTGAGGCAAGAGAATCACTTAAGCCCAAGAGTTCGAGGTTGCTGTGAGCTGTGATGCCATGGCACTCTACTGAGGGCAATTTATGATTTTTGACTCTGTCTCAAAAAAAAAAAATATCTAAACTACACCATTCAATGGTGCTTTGAGGAATAGTCTGGATTCACTCACAGAGTGGTGGAGGGGCCATTTTGGACAGGGTGATGGGGAAGACTTCTATATTTGATTAATTGAAGTAGGGGCTGCATGGGGTGTTTCAGCCCAAGAAAGCAGGGGCTGTAAAGGCCTGTCTATTTCAGGAGCCCCTGGTATGGCTAGAGTGGAATGCCATGAGGAAAAGTGATTAGTAGCCAAGGTCCAAGGGAGCTGGGGGGCATGTTTGGCTTTTTTTTTGATCCTGTTATGGACTCCAGATTCCATTCTGAGTGTGATGTGAAGCTTCTGAGTGATTTTCAGTTAGGGCCTTATGAGAGCTGATTTATGATTGGAGAAAGATACTCTGTTGAGTTCGAGTGGGTAGGGCTGAAGTCTGGGACCTGCTAGTTAGCTCCTAAATTCATCCAGGTGGGCAATGACAGTGACCTGGCCAGGGTGAAGACAGAGAATTGGTGAGAAATAATCATGTTGTAGCTGTATTTTGGAAGAAGAGCTTATGTGATTTGCTGTTGGATTTGATGTGGGTGCACAGCAGAGCAAGAAGAATCAAAGACTCCAGAGCTTTGATTTGAACAGCAGTGGTACCATTTACTGAGCTGGGAACCCTGGAAGAATAGCACCTTGGGAGCAGGGAGAGTCAAGTGTTTGATTTTGCCTGAACTAGTACTTAATTACAAAAAAGAAAATCAAGTTAAAGTCAACTTTTGTTAAACTTAGACATATCCTGAACAGTTATATCTAAGAAATCACAGATGTTGGCTGTATATTTTTTTCTGAAAGTTTATTAAAATAAATATGTAGCCACTAAGATAAAAATATCCAGGTTCAGTGCCCATAGCACAGTGGTTACAGCGCTGGCCACATGCATGGAGGGTGGCAGGTTCGAACCCAGCCTGGGCCAGCTAAACAACAATGACAACTGCAACAAAAAATAGCCAGGCATTGTGGCAGACACCTGTAATCCTAGCTACTTGGAAGGCTGAGACAAGAGAATGGCTTAAGCTCAAGAGTTTGAGGTTGCTGTGAGCTGTGATGCCGTGGCACTCTACCAAGGACAACATAGTAAGACTCTGTCTCAAAAAAAATTAAATTAAATTAAAATATCCATTAGACCAGTGGTGGGGAACCTTTTTTTGTTGGAAGGCTACATTAATTTAACTATAATCAAATAAGGCCACATTAAAGAACCTTTAATTAGATATACTTTTTATTTTTATTTTTGGAGACAGAGTCTCACTTTATCACCCTCGGTAGAGTGCCGTCACATCATAGATCACAGCAACCTCAAACTCTTGGGCTCAAGTGATTCTCTTGCCTCAGCCTCCCAAGTAGCTGGGACTATAGGCATGCAGCACAATGCCTGGCTATTTTTAGAGACAAGGTCTCGCTCTGGCTCAGGCTGGTCTCGAACCTGTGAGTTCAGGCAGTCTACTCACCTTGGCCTCCCAAAGTGCTAAGATTACAGGCGTGAGCCACTGGGCCTGGCTAGATATACTTTTAAATGTATATTATTTTGTAAAAGTCTAACTACTATATACTTAATAATTAAAAAAATTGAAAATGATTTTTTAATTTTAAACTTAACTAAACTTTTAATGACTTTGTTGTATCTGTTTCTTATTGGATAGCATTTGAATATTTGGTTGCAGCATGCAGGTGGACAGTTTCAGCTGACCCTCTAGATGGGTATCAGTCATTAGTGACCTTAGAGCGTCTTGATTTGGGATAGATAGGAGAATGTAGGTTCACAGTATTAAGTGGTTGAAAAGCAAGAAAGCATTTTGGGGGCATGGGTATTCTACTGCATTTTCCTGTATTTCAAAGCATCAACAATGACTTAAAATGTTATCTATTGAGAGCTCAGTCAACTCCGTCTGTAGTTCTTCAAGTGTGGTGGTGATATCAACTAGGAGTGTCTGAAATGCTAATTTGAAGATGAGTTCATGATCCTCAAAGTCAGTGAACCTTTCATTGTATTCTCCAATTAATAGTTCTATGTATTCTTCAGATGATTTACATATACTGTCTTGCTCATTAGTGACCTTTGCTAACTGGGTAAATGTTTATTCAAAATTTCCTTTTGAAGAAGAAGTATTTTGAAAAAAGATATCAAAGATATATGTTTTGAAATGCTTGGATCTTTTTGCCACATATCACATTTAGACTTAGTTTTACCTTGCAAAGAAATATTCAAGTTTGAACCTGTCACCCTCAGTATATGGGTCCTGCGCCCTACCCAGTGAGCCACAGGCACCACCCATTCTGAGCTTTTTGGATAGAAACAATGGCTGTCTCCTACGCTAAGCCATCTTCCTGAGGGTATCATTCTCACTTTCTGAGCTTTCTTTTTGCCTTAGTGGAATTTGGGAACTTTCACCACAAAAACACTCAGCCTTTTCATATCATAATTTGATGTTAAAGCTATGGCCTGAACTCGGAACCAGGCTTTGCCTACTTCTGCTGTCCAGGAGTTAGAGAATAAGTCTGTGTGGGGCCTTTCATGAACTATTTTTTTTCTTTTTTCGTGAACTATTTTTAACATATGTATGTCAGGAATTAATGTATATGTGCATAAAGTGTTTGTAAAGCCCCTAATTGCTTAAATACAGTTTTTGTACCAAGACATGAATTTTGGAAACTAGGTAGTGCTTTTTATTTGTTTTGAGGCAAGGTCTCACTCTGTCACCCAGGTTAGACTGTGGTGGCATCATCATCGCTCACTGCACCCTCAAACTCCTAGGCTCAAGCAATCCTTCCACCTTTGCCTTCCAAAGAGCTGAGATTACAGGCATGATCCACCTCGTTCAGTAGGCCTTTTGAAACAGTCTCCTTTCTTACTGTATTTTCTGTTAACTTTCTTGTGAACAATTAATTTTTAAAACACGAAAGAGTTAAAGTCTTGTGTGTTCACTGTTGTGTGTGTTTAAACGGCTCTGCAGGGAGGCTGTGGTGAGTGTGAGACGCCCCCTTCTCAGCTTCTAGCACACTCATGCTTCCTGCGCTCAAGCGCCACTCACTGCTGGTGCTGGCAGGCCTGGCATTTGGGGGCGTGGGAGAAAGTATGCATCAGTGTGTGCAGGGGTGGAGGGGTGGGTGGTTTGTGTGAGTAGAAAATATGTGACCTTTCCGAAAATTTTTCAGAAATGTGGAGGAAGGAAGCGAGAGACTTGGCAGTCTGGTAGGTTTTAATAGAATCAGCAGGGAATGTTTGGTATAGATAATCCTCCATGGAGATAGAAAGAGGTGGGAGAATATGATCAAAGCTCACTCACAGGCAGTGTGAGAGTTATTTCAGGTGCACTGGTAAAATCAGAGGAGACCAAATGCTGGTCTCACACTGGTAGAACCTCCTGAAATTATCTGCCCACTTGTTATTGAATCAGTCTGAAATGCTGTGGGACAGTACATCCCAGGCAGGGCATTCCACTGAAGGAGTACCCAGACTATATGAGAAATGCCCATAAGTTGCTGATTCTAAGACATCATTATTTTAAGGACACACTAGTATTTTGTATTCTGTGAGAAAGAAAATTCACCAGTAATTAACATGAAACATACCAACTCCAGAGGTGTTAAAATGTGGAAAGTTTAGGTCTTCAAATCAGTGAAATAAGGTAGCTAATTAACAGTGCCAGGCTATAGCGGACGGTGAGTGGTATGGCTAAGGCCACTGGGATGCATGGGATGCATTTCTCAGGACAGGAGCCCATAGCCTTGGGCTATGTTTTCCTAGAATCTGGGACATATAGAATTAGGTGGTTTGGGATGCGTGAGTTACAAATTCTGAGCTAGTTATGCATGGTGAGTTGTCTTTTTTTTTTGAGACAGAGTCTCACTGCATTGCCCTTGGTAGAGTGCCATGGCATCTCAGCTCACAGCAACCTCAAACTCCTGGGCTTAAGCCATTCTCTTGCCTCAGCCTCTCAAGTAGCTGGAACTACAGGCACCTGCCACAACACCCAGTTATTTTTTTGTTGCAGTTGTCATTGTTTAGCTGGCCTGGGGTAGGTTTGAACCTGCCACCCTTCATGCATGTGGCTGGCGCTGTAACCACTGTGCAAACAGGCGCAAAACCTGTCTTTCAAACTTTCTAACCATATTTCATAATATAAAGAGAAAGACTTGGTTTGATCCTAGTATTTCCTTAACACCTTTCTGGTACTTGCTGATCTCCCTTTTTTGTTAACATAGAATAGGGCTCCAGCTTAGAGTCTGTAGTCTGCAATAGGTTCAGCTAGAATCAGATAACCTTGTTCTGTTTTTATTTTCTATTATCTTCTAGATAGACCAAGTAATACTGGTATTGTACCATATAATTAATACTAGAAAAGTTTACACTCAAAATGAAATCATTTGTGCAAAGGAAAATCTGGCAATTTAAAGATAAAATCTGAAGTGGGTAATTCCTTAAAGGGGTAAGTGGATGACTGAGGTCTGGGCAACATGGGCCTCTGGCCTCCATTGGTTTGAGCAGGGCCTTTGAGTATGAATGGGACTTGGGAAGACAGAAAAGGGCAGGCCTTGCTCACTGTGGATGCTTTTAAATGCTTTGTGGGTACTTTTTTTTTCTTAATTTTTCATTATTTTAACTAAAGGACAAGGCAAATTGGTCAGGAACTTAATGTTTAAAGACTGCATAGGTAAAATGAATAGGACTTTGCTCAGCAAGGTGCAGGTATACAAATAGCTAGTTTGTTGTGAAGTGTGTGCTTGTGCCTGTGACTGCCTCTGGGGTCAGTAGCCTCTTCATTTGTGGCCTCCACAATACCTTGGGCTTTTTTTTTTAAATTAAATCATAGCTGTGTACATTAATGCAATCATGGAGTACAATGTCCTGGTTTTATATACAATTTGAAATATTTTCAACAAACTGGTTAACATTTTCTTAGTTATTGTGTTAAGACATTTATATTCTACACTTAGTAAATTTCACATGTACCCTTGTAAGATGCACCATAGGTGTGGTCCCACCAATTACCTTCCCTACATTAGTCTTTTCAAGGGAGGCAGATGCTTGGTGAGGTATTAGTTCCCTCCTGTGTTTGGTGCAGACACCTACCTCCTGCCAGAAGTGGGTCAGCTACCCATGCTCTTTGTTCTGGTCACAGTTTTTTAGAAGCCATTTGGAATGCTGTGTAAAAGGCCTTATCTGTACAAGATAGACAGCTGAGCGAGACTGTAATCTGTCAAAGGGTAAGGATCAAAACTATGTCAACAGTCTGCAAGGCTGGGATGAAAGCATTAAGATATAATCCGACTGATATAAATTTAGGTTTAAAAACAATCTGCAGGAGTTTGGGGGAGACTGACATGGGAAAACCTCACAGGAAAGAGACTTGTTAACAAAGTATTTGTTGACAGCCAGGGGGAGTTTTCACATACAGGCTGATGCCCATCTTTTATTCAGGTATATGAAGATGATTGTTTTCATGAGCTGATTTTCTATCCTGTTACCTAACCAATTTCTTTTGTTGTTTGAGTTAGTTTTTCATTGCTTTTTTTTTCTTTTTTGAGACAGAGTCTCACTCTGTCACCTTGGCTAGAGTGCAGTGGCATCATTATACAAGGTCAGACGGGTAAGTTCACAAAGTCATCCTAGAAAAAGTGCTGCATACCTCATTGCTGAAAATGATCACCTTTGAAGTACTCCCTCGGGAAGCTATGCACCAATGCCAGCACCTAGTCCCCCCTTTAAAGCAGTTTGGAACTCTTTCTTTCTTTTTTTTTTTTTTTTTGAGACAGAGCCTCAAGCTGTCCCCCTGGGTAGAGTGCCATGGCATTACAGCTCACAGCAGCCTCCAACTCCTGGGCTCAAGCGAGTCTCTTGCCTCTGCCTCCCAAGTAGCTGGGACCACAGGCGCCCGCCATAACGCCCAGCTATTTTTTGGTTGCAGCCGTCATTGTTGTTTGGCGGGTCCGGGCTGGGGATTCGAACCCGCCACCTTAGATGTACGTGGCTAGCGCCTTAGCCGGTTGAGCTATAGGCACCGAGCCTGGAACTCTTTCTGGAATGACCATTAAAGCCTGTCATCACACTGAGTTCTGACAATTAAGTTTGCAAACTCATTGTAGAAAAAGAGCTTTGAGGAGTGGACTAAACATTGATGTTGGTGCATAGCTTCCCAAGAGGAGTACCTCAAAAGTGACTGTAGTGATATTTAGCAATGAGGTAATGTAACACTTTTTCTAGGATGCATTCATAGACTTAATTGTCTGACCTCACTACAACCTCAGACTCCGCAGAGTCAAGGGATCCTCCTGCCTCAGTCTTCTGAGTAGCTAGGACTATAGACATGCCCCATGTCCAGCCACTTTTTCTATTTTTTGTAGAGATGATGTCTTGCTCTTGCTCAGGCTAGTCTTAAACTCCTGGCCTCAAGTGATCCACCTGCCTTGGCCTCCCAGAGTGCTAAGATTATAGGCATGAGCCACCACACCAACTCACATTGATTCTTTAGGGTTTTCAGCTGTACTATCCTATCAACTGCAAATAGAGATAGCTTTACTTCTTTCCCAGTTTTTATGCTCTCATTCTTTTCTCTCGTGTAATTTGCCTGAATTGACGCTTCTAGTTCAGTGTTAAGTAATAAAGAGAGTAGGCAGCCTTGCTGTGGCCTTGGCCTTAATGGAGATGACTCTTTTATATGTTTCCCCTCTAAGATAGATGTAGTTTTAGGATTAACTGAAGTATGCATGTAATAGCATGTTCCACAACATCCATCAATTTCTGTTCACCTGTGTGTTTTTATCAAAAATGAACAAAGATTGTCCTTAGGCAACAGTACTAGAGTCTATATCATTGACCCAAATGCCATTTGCCAGTTTATAAAGTAATACATTTCTAAAATACTACTAAGCCCAACATTTGAAAAATCAGATTTCCCACAAAAAGCTTGTAACACTGTATGACACTAGTCCTAAATACTTACTGGAGAACAAGGCACTTGCTAAGTAGATTGACTGCTGTCATGCACACACATTTTCTAATTTGGGAGAATTTGTCATCCCCCTATCAGCCAAGTATGGCTGCAGTGCCCAGGGGTCAGAACAGCATCAGCCCACATTTGATGGCAGTATTCTGGGCTCCCGTTGTGAAATGCTCTTAGATGAGTTATTTTGTTCCACCGAACACCAGCAAGGCAAGTTCCTTAGTCACTGAGTTTGTTTCCTTCTTTACTTGTGCAAGACAGTATCACTGGCCTTTTTAGTAGTTTATTTCTTACGTTGAAAGGGCCCATAAATTGTTTGGATGATACTTTTTTTTTTCTAGAAAGATTCTAGGCTTTCACCTGGAAGCCTGTATTTGTCCTCTTGAGAGTTAGATAATGGCAGAGGACATGCTGTGATTACAGCATCAATTACTCTACATTGGTAGAGTGCCATGGCGTCACAGCTCACAGCAACCTCCAACTCCTGGGCTTAGGTGATTCTCTTGCCTCAGCCTTCTGGGCAACAAATTTGTGTTGTTCATCTCATATAAGAGAACAATTTCAATTTATCTTAATTTCATCTTTAATTACAGACAGGGCTCTAGAAAATATAAATGTATTTTCCTTCCATGTTTTAAAATACTTGTGGCACCTTGGGGTGCTGATCACTGACTTCTGGGCTCCTCTTTTCAGTAGGAAGTCATGGGATACTCCATGTGTGCTTCTGCTTAATCTTATGGTTTGTTTTTGTAGTTTTTAGCCGGGGCTGGGTTTGAACCCACCACCTCCAGCATATGGGGCTGGCGCCCTACTCCTTTGAGCCACAGGCGCCACCCCAATCTTATGGTTTGTTTCTATTTGTCTGTTTGTTTGTTTTTGAGCCGGTCTTACTCTGTTACCCCAGTTGGGGTGCAGTGGCATCATTATACCTCATAGCAATCTCAAACTCCTAAGCTCAAGTTACTCTTGCCTCAAGCCACCTGGGTAGCTGGGACTAGAGGTGCCTGTTCCTGTGCTGGCTGTTTTTTCTTTTCTTTCTTTCTTTTTTTTTTTTTTTGGTCGCCCTTGGCAGAGTGTCATGGCGTCACAGCTCACAGCAACCTCCAACTCCTGAGCTTAGGCTATTGTTGTGCCTCAGCCTCCCAAGCAGCTGTGACTACACATGCCTGCCACAACACTCAGCTGTTGGCTCGGCGCCTATAGCTCAAACAGCTAAGGTGCCAGCCAGGTACACCTAAGGTGGCGGGTTCGAATCCCCAGCCCGGACCCGCCAAATAACAATGACGGCTGCAACCAAAAAATAGCCGGGCGCTGTGGCGGGCGCCTGTGGTCCCAGCTACTTGGGAAGCGGAGGCAAGAGACTCGCTTGAGCCCAGGAGTTGGAGGTTGCTGTGAGCTGTACCCAGGGAGACAGCTTGAGGCCCTGTCTCCAAAAAAAAAAATAAATAAATAAATAAAAACAACACTCGGCTGTTTACCCCAGAGAAATGAAAAGTTATGTGCACACAGAAATGGGAATGTTTAATTTCTTCATGATTGTAAAAAACTGTAAACAGGCTTAGCTCCTGTAGCACAGTGGTTATGGTGCCCGCCACTTACCACCCAGGCTGGTGGATTCAAACCCAGCCTGAGCCAGCTAAACAACAATGACAACTGCAACAGAGAATAACAGCCAGGCCTGGTGGCGGGCGCCAGTAGTCCCAGCTACTTAGGAGGCTGAGGCAAGAAAATCACTTAAGCCCAAGAGTTTGAGGTTACTGTGAGCTGTGCTGCCACAACACTCTACCAAGGGTGACAAAGTGAGAGTCTGTCTCAAAAAATAAATAAATAAATAAAAATTAAAAACTATTAACAGCCCAAATGTCCTTCAGTGGATGAATGAGTAAACAGGCTAGCTGGGCTACACCCATACAGTGGAATCCTGATCTACATGAAGATCAGCCACTATGCCTCCCGTAACAGCTTGGGTGAATCTTAAAGGCATAATGCTGAGTAAAAGAAGCCAGTCTTGAGAGGTTGTGTACCATTTAATTTTGTTCCTGTGGCTTTCTTGACAGGTAAAAAGGTAAAGGTAAAACAGGTCGGGGGGCCTGTTCTCCACCTAGGGGAAAGGGTGACTCCAAAAGGGCAGCATAAGGGAATGTTTTGGGGTGATGGGACTGTTCTGTATCAGACTGCGGCGGTAGTTATGCAGATCTCTACGTGTGTTAACATGAAACTACACACCCAAAAATGTCAGTTTTATTACAGGTTAGTTTAGAAATGAAACAAACTCTCATACCCTGCAGAAGTTTCTCCAAAGTGCAAAGTATAGAGAACTAAAGCACTAAAATGGGTAAAGACAGCATCAAAACAATTAAAATGAGAAAACCATATATAAAGTTCACTCCCTGTCAGTATGTAAGTAACAGAAGAAGAAATTTGCCACGAAAGCTAACCACAGGCTTTTTACATATCTGATTGCAAAAGCCTGTTGAAGTGGTTTTTACATCCTTTTTTGAAGACTTACCACTAATTTGTAAGAAGTTGCACAAGTATCTGTGTTTAATAGTTCTTTTTTTTCTAACTTTCCTTTCTTTTCTCTTCTCTTCTCTTCTCTTCTCTTCTCTTCTTTTCTTTTCTTTTCTTTTCTTTTCTTTTCAGACAGAGACTCAATCACCCTGGGTAGAGCGCGCCATGGCATTATAGCTCACACAACCTCAAACTTGTAGGTACGAGCAATCTTCTTGTCTCAGCCTCCTGAGAAGCTGGGACTACAGGTGCCTGCCACAATAGCCAGCTAATTTTTCTATTTTTAGTAGAGATGGGGTCTTGCTCTTGCTCAGGCTGGTCTTGAACTTATGAGCTCAGGTGATCCAGAGTGCTAGGATTATAGGCATGAGCCACTATGCTGGGCATAATGTGTTTAATATTTAAATAAGACTTTTCATAGGAATTTTCATTATTTTCCTTGAAATTGAACTTTGAGTCTTCCAATTATTTTAGTTTGCTCAATTTCAGCATGGTGGTTCTGGGAGTGCCCTAGTGAACAAGGCCTAGTTCTCAGGTGAGAAGCTAGACATAGGACAAGCTTTCAGTGAGAAACTAGGGATTGTACTTGGGCCTTTTAGCAGTATCATTTCTGGGGCTTAAAAAAATAGATGCTCAAAGGTAACCTCAGGGAGATTTAGGAAATTCAGAATCAGTGTGTTTGGGTCAAGGCCTGGACAGCTATGTGTGTCTGTGTGTGTTTACACCTGTGGTGATTATATTGAACAGCCTGTTTGAGATCCCATGGTGGACTGGGAGCCAGACACAGACAGGCAGGGGTGATGGAACTAGGGTGCAGGAGGCAGACACAAAAGGAGCACCTGCCAAACCTGGAGTGGATCATCCTAAGGAAGACTTCCTGGAGGTGGTGACTCCTCAGCCAGGATATAGAGAATCATTAGAGAAGAAGGAGGAGGGTGTGGAGTGGGCTGCAAGCACTTGGGACTGACAGGGAAGGATGTGGCAGGGGAGATGGGAGAGGATTCCAGGGCAGAGCAAGGAATGGGTGGAAGCCCTGTGTCAGGGTGAGGGACTGAGATTAGCTTGTAAGTTGGAGATTCTGAAGGCCAGGTCCATAGCCACCTGCATGCGAATCATCTATGGGGAGCTGCCTACAATGCAGATATCCCGGCCCCACGCAAGTCAGACATTCTGAGGCTGGGGCCTACATTTTTAACCAGTGCCCAAGAGCTTCTTCTGTACTGTACAGTCAGAGCCACTTTAGTGGAAAATGGGGCCACCAAAGAGTAAGAGTTTGCTTCGTTTGTGTTTGTTTCACTGGTGTTTTGTAGCTTGGCTCCCTCATGGAAACCATTGCCAACTCTTACATTTGGGAATGCTGTAGTCTTTTTCAGGTTTCCTAGGGAACCAGTTTGTGGACTAGTCATAAAAACAGCAAGCAGCAGCCACTGTAGCTCAGTGGGTAGGGTTCCAGCCATATACACTGAGGCTGGCAGGTTTGAACCTGGCCCGGACCAGCTAATGACAGTGACATCTGCAAAAAAAAAAAAAACATAGCCAGGTGTTGTGACAGGCACCTGTAGTCCCAGCTACTTGGGAGACTGAGGCAAGAGAATCACTTAAGCCCAAGAGTTTGAGGTTGCTGTGAGCTGTGATGCCATGGGACTCTACCAAGGGCAACAGCTTGAGACTCTGTCTTAAAACAACAACAAAAAAAACCCCAGGGCTCGGCGCCTATAGCTCAACCAGCTAAGGCACTAGCCACGTACACCTAAGGTGGTGGGTTCGAATCCCCAGCCCGGACCCGCCAAACAACAATGACGGCTGCAACCAAAAAATAGCCGGGCGTTGTGGCGGGCACCTGTGGTCCCAGCTACT